>CM020047.1:4200000-4461019 GCA_009769605.1 Bucorvus abyssinicus
AAATCCAGACACACTAGGCAAGCTGATAGCAAAGTAAGACTTAAATAGTAAGGTTCAAACTCGGGGTGCAACCCAATTTCAGTCATTTTCAAACACCTGCTCCCCCTCTGGAAGCCATGTCTTAGCAATGAAGATCAGCACGCTCGGAAACAGCCCAGACCAAAGGCTGAGCATAAAATCTAAAAAAAAATTCACTGGAAAGAAGAATGGGGAAGATTCTCGTAGGCAGGAAATGTGTAAATCAGTTTTCATTATCTGCCAAATCTGTTTATTTTTGCTATTGCCTGGAAAAAAGCTTCTCTGTAACCTCAGTCAGTGTGGACATGCATATGCCCAAAGTATCTTGTGATTAGAGCTGGTAGAAATCTAGGAGAGAAGCTCAGCATTTGGGGCTTCCATCCACTAATCCTCTACTCCAGACAGAATTTTCACACAGACTTAAGTCCCACTGACTCAGCTGGACTTAAGTAGATACGTCAAGTTGAACATCAGCTTAAGGGCTACCTGGAAGGGGTGTCTAATGGCTTACATCACTCTCGCGCATTTCTCCTCCAAACAAGCTAATATTTCCAAGTTTAAAATTAAAAAAAAAAAAAAGAAAGTCTGCATTACTATTTTTATCCTTCTAAGCCTTCGGGACAAATGCTTTACAGACCTTCTAGTCTTACAGAGTGCAATTTATAAAGATTAAAGATTAACATTTATAGAAAAATGCCTTTCTCTAATACTGTAGAGATGCCATAAAAAGTAATACTTTTCATTATAATACCACTTTATGGTACATGAGAGCTTTAGTACCCCACAGGTCTTTTCCTGCTCCCTGTCTGGAGGGAAAAGAACACAGATTGCAGAAAGTTGATGCTTCTTTCTTTCTTTTTCCAGCTCAGCAAATATATATCATTACTTCAGTCCCTTCAAGGTGAGCTTTGTTGTGAAGAGAGATAAGGCCCAAAGCAGAGGCAAGGCGCGAACAAAATTGGTCATTGTATAATGCATTTTTATCCGTCTTGACAATGTGGAATTTTAATGAAGGAATGCTACGAGGACTGTGCTCTGAAACAAGCAGTTTAATTCTCTCTGTAATTCAGAAAGCAAGTTTAAGTAATGACTTCATAATTTTTAATTATCATGGAAGAATCCTTTTTATGTTCTCTTTTTCTTTATTACTCCAGTATATCCTATTAGAAATTTAATTTTCATTTTCAACTTAAACAATAATATTTTTCATTATTTGGCAAATAAAAAACATTACAATGAACAAATTCGAGAGGGACACATGCATGAAATGGCATCATCTAGAGAACGTTTCAGTTTTGCATCCAAGCAGCTTCTAAAATTTTGCAGTGGTTCTTAGAAGTGTATTTCAGCTCTTACTCTCTTAATATGACAGCTCGCCACTCGACGTCGGTGACAACAGTCTGTACAGCCACCTCTGGACCCATCTACACGTTCACTGGTTTTCATGCTGCACTACAAGGGATTCATGACCACTGCAGCCACCCTGCCCGTCAGTGAAGACAAAAGGGAATTCCGAGTATGCTGCTGGGGATGGCTGACTGGGCTCTGGAAGAGTGCAGTAGTGACAGGACGGGTTTACAGGGGGTCAGGAGGATAAATATTTGAAAAAGCCTGTTCTCACTTTGGCTACAAGAGTTGTCGGACACCCAATACAATCTAGGTTGATGCTGAAGACAGCTGGAGTTGGGCAGATTTGCGTTCAAAAACAGGCTCAGATTTTCTCTGTTCTACTTCCACCCTCTTGATAAACCCTCAGAACTTTGACGATTAGTTTGTACCCATCTGGATGAAAACCTAGTAGACAATACACAGCAAACATCTCTTCATCTCTGCCCACGTAGAAGCTACACAGAGTTTAGCACAATCAAAAACACAGCAACAAAAGTCTCAGAACTAATTATCTGCAATATGTATTCTTATTTTTATATAATTTTGGTGCTTGCCATCCAAATACCATGCTCATAAAAAAATAGATTTGCCTCCTGTACAGATGATCTATTACCACCACAGCTCGTGCTATTTCCTCAGAAGAAAATGAAAAGCTCCATTTGAAACTCACTTAGCAGCTGGTTATTCTGCATTTCATACAGAAAGCAACACCCGTAAAGGTGAAAATGAATAATGATACATTTGTGAAGAAGTCACAAAAATTCAAGCGCAAGATTTATCCAGAGCTTTGATATTCCAATCCTCTTAGAGAGTTTATAAAATAATGCTCTGCGCAAAGTGAAAAAAATTCATCCCACCCACTGTACGAAACCAAAGGAAATTCACCTTATAAAGAAAAACAAATTAAAGAGGAACGAGGTGGCCCAGCAGGGCTGTAATTCACTCGGAGCAGCCCTGAGGTCCCTCGGGAACAGCCTCACAAACTCCGCAGAGCTCGGAAATGTGTACTTAGAGGAAGCTGAGACTGGAATCAGGTGAAAATGAGCAAAGCCAAAGGACGGTTCACCGCTGTTGAATTCATCTTAACACTTGGTTGGCTTTGGCAGTCGTCTCCTCTCGCTCTTCACCCAGAGACTTGACCTACTCGTACCTCCTCACCAGACCAAGCCCCCTCCTTGCTGCACAGCTTGTTTTCATCTCCAGGGCTGCTGCCTGCCCAGCCCACCCTCACCTCCAAACCTCCTCCTGCACAGCTCGGTGCACACACGCCCCAGCCTTGTCTTCCACCACCCCGTCCCTGCGCAGGAAAAGCCACAGCCATCTTTCATAACCACACTAACACAGCACCCGAGAGCGTGAGGTCATGCCTCAACGCCCTTTTGCTGGTGCCAAGGCGAGACACCCCATGAGGAGTCCTGCCCAGGCTGACACCAGCGAGCTACAGAGAATGGCAGAAGGGCTCGCTGCTCCATCAGCTCCGCAGCACGCGCCCAACCAACCCCTGACCTGCAGCGGCACTGCGTGACACCAGGTCCAACTTTTCTAAACCCCTTTCCTGGCATTTCTGTGGTGCTTCACGGTCCTACCAAATTGCAGAGGATTAGCTCCAACATCTTCTCACACAGAAAGCCAAAACACACCACGCTGCAGCACAAAGACAAAAAAGGCAGAGGGGGCTTGGTCTTTTCTTCTCGGTGAATAACTGGAGGTCCATGCAGAGAAGGACAGCCAACACGGTCTTCACTGATTTAGCTCCCTGCAAAACTGACTCGGGATGTCAGAAGTGAGACAAGAAACCAAAGTAACGGTGAAAGCACTGTCAAAAGCAAGTGCAAGCTGTTGGGTTTAGCAGGAAAATTCTGATCTTGAGAAATATTTTACCCCATCTTTACAGTTTTCTACAAAGGACTCAGGTGCCACATTCAAGCTTTTTCTCCTTTAACAGAGCTTGATCACAGACTCAGAAGCGAAAGAACAAACACATCCTTGTCCGGAGGCGCTGCTATGCATGAAGGTTTATTGAGACAAACCCCATCAGGAAACAAAGTTGTGTGGAACACAGCAGGCTTGGTTTGAAATCACCAGTGACAAACATCTGAGCCGAGTTTACAGTCCAGCAGCAACACAAATGGTGCTGAACACCTCTCTGAAATATGCTTGGTCAAACTCGAGCTCGTCAGACTGAAAATTTACATAAGGATTTGTGTGCAGCATCCAAGATTACCCACGAGATGACAGGAGCGCTCACAGTTTGGGGTTGCTAAAGGAAGGAGGTGAAATTTGACTGGCAGGGACGGGAAAGCTTTTGGAGTCCAGACACACATAGATCAGCTGTGGATGAAAGACCCGATCCCCTAGCAAAGGCTCATATTACACCTTTATGTACATACAATATGGAAAACACTGGTTGCATTTTAAATTTTTAATGCATACCATGTTCACAGAATTTCTTATTTTTGCTAGAAGGGAGCTTCTAGGCAATGCTGCTGTCCGTACACCTTGAAACACACAGCCTCGTTTTTCACAACTGCAGTGAACTGGAGGATGCACGTTAAGGAAGTCAGACTGCTTCTAGCTGCTGGGACAAAATAGGTCAGGGGAGCAGAACACAAGGAGACTAACTCCCACCGATCGGAGGAACATCTAAAACCACTGTTTGTACCCCATATTCTTCAAGCTATCCTTCCAATGAAGCACCCAGCTCAGACCAGAAGTACAGAACAGCGTGTGACACGGCTACCAAGGTGTTCTGGCATCTGAAGTAGGGGATAAAAGCACTGGGGGAAAGAACAGCTTTCAGGTACCTCATTCTCAGCCAAAAGGGAATCACCTTCTCAAATGAAATGAATGGACGGTGACAAATGCAGTCAGAGGCAAGAGGAGCGCTCCATATTAACTGCTCCCGTATCTGAATGGTGGGGAGCACAATTCAAGTGACAAGGACATACACAGATGTTCGGATTATACTGGAAATATATTCCTGCCAGGAAACAAAACACAAACTACCCCATTCTCTGAAGCTGCAGCGACTTGAGGGAAAACAAACACATCCGAAACCAGTCTTGTTCTAACTCCTTAAATTCCTGTTTTGTAATGGCAAAGGCCTAGCAACCATTAAAAAAAAGTACTTGGGATTTGTGTCTGTCCTGAGAGACCTCCTGCCCCCAGAGGACAACCTGTACCAAGATGGGAAAAACTCTAAAAGAGGGCCCGATTCAAGCAGCGATGCACCTTCTGAGGAAGATCGCAAGTGAGCTCAGGAGCAGCTCACTACTTTGTAAGAACCGACATTTCACACGTAATGCCCCATTAGTTTATCCCTGACTCAGATAAAGACTTCTGGTCAGAAATGGGTCAGGTTGACCAGAATTAGCAGTTCGGGAGAGAAACAAGGATAGGAGGGATGAGTGAGGAACTGCAGCACCACTGGCATCAGTGCTGTGCGCTCCTCCAGAGGATAACAACCTACTTGACAGTTACAAGACCACAACTCTCTACCTAACCTACAAAAAATATTTCCTTTTTGCCTAAAGAAATATTAATTTTTCAACATCCCAATTTAAAAAAAAAAAAGGAGCAAAAAAGGAAAAACTTCCTGCCAGTCACAACCGCCACAGCCCTTTTCACCACTACCCTTGGAAGACGTCCCCGCAACGACTGTTAGGCACACCGAACCGACCCCTTTGATCGCTGACACCGGGCAACGGCGACTCCAGCTGATCCCCCAGAGAGAAATGCTACAAAAACGAGCCAAATTATAACAGGGCTCTGTACAGCAGGGCAACATAACACACAATTGCTGTAACCTTGCCCTGAGGCATTTCACAGGGAGATAAAAAGATAGCCTTCGTGTAAGTATTTAACAGTTTTTCATAAGGGGACAAAAAATAAAAAGGCAGCTCATTTTCCTGCTCCTTCCAAAGCCAGCAGCACTGGGCTGTATCAGTGAGATGAAGACTGATCCCACTGGTGAAGGACAGGTTGGCTGGGCAGACGTCAGACATCGCACACACTGGTTTCCCTCTTGTCTGAGTGGAAAGAAGTCCAGGGCAGTACTGCAGCAGCTCGTTAGTAAATGAGAGGCAGATAAAACAGGGAGACAGCAGTCGCCCCCTTGGGCCAGCCAGCGACCACGCTCCGTTCTGGGGTCACTTTGCACAGTCTGCAGAAATTGGTTCCCTAAAGACCACCGTGAGGACCTCGCATTATCCCCGACACCATCCCCGTGGTGTGTGCCCCTTAATCACAGCCACGCTTTACCACAGCCAGAAACACCCCGTGCCCGAGGCGTGGCAAAACAGAGGGCACTCAGCGATTCATGTCGGCTGGAGCGGACTCAACCGCCCGTTTCCGAACGCTGAGGGAACCTGTAGCTGCCCAGGTGGCTGGGAAGACCAGGCAGAGCTTCCAGAACTGGGTCTGGAAAGAATCAGTCTCCACTGCGACAGAAAACCTTCTAGGACATTGGTATTGACACAGATGTGTCTGCTAAATACATTCTACTTTTTTTCTCCTAGAAGAGCTGTGAGTTCCTGTTCCCACCCAAACACAGAATGCTCAGTTATTAAGCTCAACTGGCTAATTCTCCGTTGGTACTTCAGCCTTGTTCAATAACATCTCCAACATCACCTTAACAACTGAGCAACCAACCATGAGAATCACATTTACTCTTTGGCACTGCTTAAGCAAAACACAGCGTTTATCTTTTTTTTTTTTTTTTAAACTGGTAGAAAGGAACTTATCTCTGTGGATAAAGATCATCCTGTCTAGACAGCCATCATAAAGTCTCTGCTTACACCACTTTGCTTCATTACACGTCCAGACGCATAAAAGCCTGGTTTTGAGAGCATGAGACACACACACCACTTAGTTCACATCTCTCAGAGATTACTGCCAAGCAAGGCTCCGGAGCACATGGCCAAAGCCGCGCGGCTTTGGGCTTAAAACAGTAAGTGCCTGGGTTTAGTGGGATTACAAACAACTTTCTCTAGTTTTACTAGTGCCTCTCTGGGACCTTTTGAACCTTGGTCCAGGGAGCACGCACACTTTTAACATGAGGCATACACATGGGAGTGTATTTGGGGTTCCTCCCGTCAAACCAGCATCATACAGAAACAGGGCATCAAGAAGCACAAGACAAATGCTGGCACTGACGATCAGAACATACAAGAGGACTGGAGCAGCAGGGAAGCCAGTTTGTGGCTCATTTGCCCAATAAAAGGCAGGTAAGATTTTGCATGTGAAAACTTCAGGCCATCAGCTGTCAAGTAAAAATGCTGGGGAAGGATATGCCGAATCATTTGAAAATTGCACCGCTCTACAGAGACATCAGAACCATATTTGGTGACCGCAGCACGGAATCTCACCGGTGGGCATCTGCAATTGTTACTGATGCTGCAATTCAAAAGTGGCCCCAAGAAGCGCACGCTTGGGCACGTCAGCAAAACCAAACACCAGAAGAGGAAAACCACAAAAATCATTAAACGCAAAAATCCCCCAAACTCTCCGATCCTTCGAATTAAACTGATTCCCCCTGTTTATCAGGGAGGAGGGAGAGGACCAAGTTCTAAAACGGCGTTGCTGAGATACGCGTCCCCCGAGCCCACAGGTGCTCACTTCACCGCGGAAGAAGAGAACTCTTGCCAAAGTTATCGCATTAAAAATGAATCTCGCCCGTTTATCCTCTGTAATTGAGCCGCTCTTTGGGAGACAGCTGTAACTGTAAAGAACCCGTCTGTGAAAAAACATTTACAGACCTGGTAGTATTAGCATAGCTATCTCCTATTATTTCTTAAAACCAGGACTTTCTACAGCAGAGATTGCCCCCCAGAAGCTAAAAAGGTAAAAACAATCTTTCCTCCTTAAAGATCTGAGGATGAAGAATCCAAAACTGTTATACCTCATAACGCAACGCTATCCTCCTCAAGAGCTATTTTATGTAGAAACAGGCTTTGATGCAAGAGGAATTTAAAAGACAATATTAAGCAGAAAAATGAGACACTATTTTATCGCATTGTCTCAAATGGTGCCATCAGCGGCTCTTAGAATGCTGATAATTCAAGATGATTTTAATTATGTTTCATGCTGTTTCAGGGTACACTGATGAAGGACAGGGACAGAGCAGCAGTTGTGCTGGGCATTGTCAGTACTGCCCTACATCCCACAGCTGGGATGCAGACCTGGACTTCTCACGCTCTGCTATTAACTCCCTGTTGACACCTCTAATTCAAGGGCTGTCACCTCCCAGCATCTTAGTCAAATTCCAACCAGATAATTAGATTGTATCTGAAGTGCTTATTTATTTCTGGAGTTTTAACTGGATAAACATACACAGTTTCTTTTCTGGACAGTTCTGAACGTTGCTGAGCACTTTTTGGTACCTTGGGACTGTTTACTCCGCAGTTGACTCGTGCTGCTCTGGGTCAGACCAATTCTATCATGTTCTAGCTCTACGCTGGCTAATCGTCCACAGATTTCTATCGACAGAAACAGTACAACTAAAATGAACAAAGGATTTCACCCCTTAAAATTAGATCATAAAGCACTTACAAATCAATTTTTTCCCCTCAATGTTTATTAATAGTTTTGAAACTGCTCTATCCTCAAACCTAGCAGCAAATTAATTTAGTGTACCACTCGCAAATTTCCTGCAAAATCCCATTACAACGTAGCCTTCAGTTTAATAAAACAGACTGTTATATATCAAATAATTGTTTCCAGACATCAGTATCATGCTCTAGAATAATGTTTATTCTATCTCCAACCATCAGCTAAGATGCTATTATTAATCATTTATATTTCCATAGGGACACAAAGCCTGAAGCAGTGGCTTAAAACACAGGAGAGCATTCACACCTTTTCACGGGGTGTGAAGTTTGGAGGCATAGACAGGAACCCAGGCTTCCACTTAACTACTGCAGTCTCCAAGCGATGAGTCAGGGATCACTGGAAACGTCCTGGATTATCTCAAGAACTCGGGTTCCCAATGTACTCTTGAATTAGACGTCTGTTTTGAGGGGGTGTCAGTATCTCATGTTTTCTGTCAGATTAATTAAAAATCGCGTCTAAAGCTGGTAGAACCCTTAGGCAGGAAAAAAGTCTCACTCTGCTATTAAATTCTACAGATTCTTTTTTTTTTTTTTGTAATCGGGTAACTAAAACACTAGTTCTGCATAAATATTTTCATAACTTCGACAATTACTTTAAAATAGGAAATAAAATGCTCAACTTGACTGCAGGCTTATTTTCCTATTCATAACACATTGAATATCTTAGGAAATCAAAAATGGATCCTTTCTGCAGTCACACTTTCATACTCACAATTAAACAGCAGATTTTGATGTACAGTAAAGCACATCAGACAGGCAATTAATTGCCTTTATAGCACAAAGTACTGTGTTATAAATGTCTGCACCAGGAAAACTGAAATACCATTTCTATCGAGCATCACTAAACCCATCAGAAATACAACAGCAGAGCATTTTCACTGTCCCTCTGTACCCCCAAGTATCCTGCTGAGAATACATTCAGCCTGTGACGGATAAAAACCATGAATGTTGAATCATCATCACATTCTGGGTGATCTTCTTTTAGCCTAATCAGCCAAACCCAGGAACAGTGTGGCTGAAAAGCGTGTGTTAATGTAGTAGAGGCATCACCACGCGCACCAGGTCCAGCGGATAAAACGGCTCTGAAGCACATCATTCTGCAGGAAATGAAGCATCAGTGATGAACATCAGTTTCTCATTTTAAATATTAAAACAGGCCATGGTACTTTGCCCTTTCTAGCTGGGATCGAAGAGACAATCTGAAAGGTTAATTAAATGACTGACACGTAAGGGGGACATGGCACAGCATCTGTAGAGTAAGGTCTGTCCACGGAAAGCCGTGGCTTTAAGACTTCAGACAGCATCGAGAGAAGGACCAAAGGCCACATCAACGTAAAGACATTCAGCAAAGTCGAAGCAAATCAACTAACGGTGTGCAGCCAACGTGCAGAAGTCGCAGTACATTAAACCCCAGTATGAACACTCCCAGGAGGGAGCACTGACACCCCCCTGGGTTTTAGCTTTAAAGCTGTTTTTCTCTTGAATGCCAATATCCACACACCATTTAATGTGATTTAACTTGCACTTCACACCCACCCCCGAAAAGCTTTCTGGAACTTCTTAACGCAAACAAGACTGGTGGTTTCACAGCATACATCTCTCAACTGTTGCTTTTGTTTACTCCACATCTGAGCTCCTCTTTATGGAAGACTTTTTGGTTGTAGAGGTATTGCTGGGTGTACAGCAGATGAGATGGAAGGCAACTCAAGCCCACGAATTCTGCCCTGAGAGCCCTCTGCCGCCCAGTTTTCACAAGCATTAGTTTAGGAAATTAAATAAAATATAGCAGGACTTTCGAGTTTTAGCTGGATACAAGAGTGGTGGACAGCAGCACATCTGCAGTCAAACTGACCAGGCTTCCTCCTATCTGCACCTCTGCACCCATAAAACTCAAAAGGAACGTTACCACTGACCACAAAGGTACCAGCACGTCACCTGTGGAGCGCTTTGCTCCAAACATCCCCTTCAGCAGAACGAGGAAAGGCGCGTGCACCCAGGTCACCCATTTCCATTCCCATTTGTACAAGTGTAAGTGAATTTAAAAATGAGGCACTTCTGATATTCACAACTTAAATGTTACGTAGAATTTGTGTGCATGCACATATAAAACTCCTCCCTTACTGTATCTCCTTACACACTACTGATTGATGCATGAACACTTGTTAGATTTCTGCCTCACTCACTTTCATATCACCACTAAAACAACTACCGATTGTATAAGATCCAAGCTAGTATCTCCAAGAAGCCTTTTTTCTCATTTTTAACTCTCCTTTTAAAGCAAGCCAGTCAAGAAACTGGAATCCACACGAAGACAACTGAGATTTTTCATCCTAGACATTCAGTAGGGAAAAAGAAATCCATACATTTATTGCAAGCTTGGATTCCTACTACAACATCCTGAAGTGCTCAATAATTCCATAAAAGCTTTGCAGGTGAGAAATATAATCTGCCATAGTGCTGCTAAGACTCTCCCCAATTGCAACACAGGCCACAGGAGCAGTTCTTTCAAACAGTAAACAAAAAATGCTCAAGGCATTTAAAAAAAAAATTATTTTGAGGGGGGAAAAAGAAAAGAATTGAATGTTGAAAACAACCATAATTACATTTTAAAGAGAGGGTTTGATTGCTTAACCTAAGTCACCTAGGGCATAACGATTACCAAATTCATAACTCTTCCCCATCAGAGAGTAAATGGAAAAGTCTTAATAATCTAAAAAATATTGCAGTATCTTTCTCTGTTTGGAGAGAATCAATGATATTTATAGCTCCAAAGGTATTAAATTTCTTTTGTATCAAAGAACACCAATAATAATGTACAATTCCGTTATGGAAGTGCATCTCAAGAAAGTGAGCACTAAGATTATGAAAAAGGAGGAAGTCAAAACTCAGTGATCCCAAGGAAACATGCCAACCTTCTCCTACCAGATGGAAGGATCAAATAATCTCAGGTGTTTGTAGGTCACCATATAAAAATGGGACAAACAAGGGAGACTAGTAACTATCAAGACATTTTACGTAGTTTGACAGGACTTTACAGTCTAACTCCACCAAAAAAATATTCTGAGAAAATTAAAAAGTTGTTTAAATATATATATATATTTATAAAAGAAATGAGCAGAACACAGCAGAGAGTTTGCATTGATTCTGAAATCCAAAGCAATTCAAGCAGAGATACAAGTATTCCCTAGAAGCAGAAGGAGAAGGTATGATTGGCAAAGAAAGAGAAGAGTGTCTGGCCGAGTAACTCCATAGACCTTCAGTAAAACAATTTTTTGCCTGCAAGAAGAGTAGTTCATTCTCTGGTTGCTCCGTGGCTTTATTCTCCCACCTACAAAGAGTGTCCTCAGGCATCATCCAGCAGTTACAGAGGGGACCTATGGGAGTCATTAAAGTAATTAGAACTGCTTGAATGTCAGCAGCAGATGATGCCATGGAGGACAACACATCCCTACCCTACTGTTAATATGAGATGTTAATTTTGTGAAATCTGTTCTTTTGTGTTCTGCTTTCTACATTAACTATATAAATCAGAGCCCAAGAGAAAAGACCTACAAAGATCTCAGCAAGCAGGTTATCAAAACCGTCTTGGTTACCCTGACATGAACATCTAAGCCTCTGTAACTTTAAACTGGTTAGCATTTTCTTTCATGGGGCTTTTAAACACTTAGTAAGGCAGTCACCTGACTCAAAAAATAGGAGTTTAAACACATAGGAAGTTAGACTTAGCTCGCTCCTTTTTAAAAAAGATCAGCATCTACCTTGATTCCTGTTTTCAAGGATGAAAAGAGCACCTTAGCTGAAGGCTATCACAGGTGCAACTCAAAACCCAAATGGCACTAAAATCAAGCTCAGACCTAAGGCTGACACCAGCCTGGCTCTGGGAGCAAGCCTCTACCCTGGGGCAGCACATGCCATGGAGTCCACCACAGCTGCTACTGAGCTGGGAGACAACCAAGACAAGAGTTATCTCCAGAGCTTTAATAAAGAAGAAATTTCATATTTAGATGAACAACAGATATTTGGGCACAGCTAAGCAAAAGGTGCTGCTTTCATCACCAGTAACAATAAAAAACTGTGACCAGTGCACTCCAGGTACCCAAGCAGACAGCGTTCTTGCCCCAACTTTTCTGGGTCAAAGCACAAGGCCAGCATATGTAAGGGAAATGAACGTAACAAATCGGTACTTGACGAGCTGTAAGTTGCATTGTTGGCCTTCTATAATAACTTTCTTGTGGAATTTTGAGAAGTCATTACACCGTGAAGAAAAAAAGATCCTGGATATCGGAAAGGGCTCACACTTCAATCTACGTGCAATATGAATTCATTCTGTTTCTCTTTCTACTTTGCTATTCTTAGACAGGTAATGGCTTCATGAGACCTGATTTATTGTCCGTACGTATGAAAATAGGAATGTGCTCTTAACATTTCAAAGCATTAAATGAGATTTACTCCCCAGTAACTTCATTCTGACTTACCGAAGCAGGATTTTCCATGCCCGGCACTTCTGCCACAATAGAAAATCTTCTCCAAGAAATGCAGAGCTTAGTGAAAAAGTTACTAGTGTCGTGATACTGAATATTGACAACCCAGGCCATCAAATGTAACTACTCTATGACCAGAACTGTCTGGAGGAAATAATAAAGTGGTGGAGCCAGCAAAACAGAGCTGAAAAAATGCAAGTGCTGTCCTGAGTATTGCGAGGGCTCTCAGAACCCCCAGCTGCACCACCATGGTCCCAGCAACCAAGGCTGCTCCCTGCCTAGCGACAGCAGGTGATGGGCACAAACTGAAATACAGGAAATTCCGTTTAAACCTAAGAAGAAACTACACAATCTCCACAGGTGACTTCCAGCCTCAACTGCTCCACAGTTCTGTGACCTCCACCACGTGTGCTGGTCACATATCAGTATTACCAGCACAGTACTTAATAGCTATATCCTTAGCTATGTATAGATTTTGAATCCAATTTTAGAGAATGATAGAACATCCTGGATCTCAAAAGGTCATCACAGTGACAGTCTGGTCAATACAATCCCTGATTCATTACTCATATTGCATTCTTCTGTTCTCACTAAATAAATCATGCCAAAATAACAGGGAAGTGTTTTATACCTTTTTAACTGCTATGTATATATATATTTTTTAAAAAGTTATTTCACATCAGTTCTGTGAAAGAAAGAATATATTTCCTACATTAGAAAAAAAGAGGAAACTCAGAGACAGCTCATAAATTGATTTTCCCAAGGCTATATATAGCTAGGATTAACTGACATCACATTCAAGAAAAAAATTACAATAGCAACAATAGGAAGTCTCTGCACAGCACACATTCCTGAAGTACTTTACTAGGTTTGGCCACCCTTCCAACAATTTACTCACTGCTGAAGGGAAACTTCAGATTCTGCTTTTGGAACACACGTACAGTCCAGACCCTTTGTCTGCATTTCGTGGCAGGTGCTGTTGCGTACCTATTTGCTCCTTGTTTCACTGCTCCATAATTAGTATTAAATTATGTGCAATATTATATGCAAATAGCTACAAAATTATGCAGTTGGAAGTAGAAACAAGCTGTGTCCATCACTTCAAATACGTGGGGTCACGAAGAGGTGCTGCTCCTGCAAGCAGTATTTCTGTTCCGATTTCCTCCGTTTTAGAGGACTCCGGGATGCACCAGTACCTACTGCAAGATACCCACAGCCACAGCTGAACATCTTGATTCTGCACTGCTTATGACGAAAGCATCCTTTCCTCCAAACCCCAGCTCTGACAGTGGCACGTTTTGCATATTACAACAGGACCCAGAAATGTTTGACTTTATCCAAATATTTTCTTATTAATATTATTTTAAAGAGTTTATATAATAACGAGTTGACTATTCAATATGCGCTCAATAACGGCTCCTGCAGCCTCCACCAGTGGGGTTATCCCATCCATTTGATAAGTTTCATGCGAATCTATAACTTCCCCTGAACTGTCACCAAAGAACAGGTTGCAAGGCAATGAGGTCTTCCTGAGGAGCGCATCACAAAGGCAGCTTTTACAATATATATTAATGGAGGTCAGAGGCAAGGCCACTGTTCTCATTTACGAAGGGAAAACACTAGATCATAATGGTGGCATGAGAATGGTGAAAATAAAGTCATTCTCCTGGTTCAGGCATGATTAGCACATCTTGTCCAGATAAGTCCTTTTCACTCTAAAAGTACTGCCTAAAGGGGCCTTTAAGTACAGATTTGCAGAGAGAGTAGAACCAGGCGTGTGTATCGCATCAGCTGCAGCAGGTGACTTTTTGCCTAGAAGCTACTGGGAATAGATGCCCCATTCAGACCAGAAAATCAATTCAATGCTCACGGCACTTCTTGATAGAGAAGAGATGGCTCTTCAGATTGGAGCAAACGACTCCAAAAGTAGACCAAAACCTGAATAACATTAACTTTTAGTTCCTGGCTTATATTAGGAAATCTTATATGGTACTTACAGGCACAGTGACAGTTCAAGTTTCTTTTTGAGCTTGCAGATCCAAGCACTGACCTGTGCCTTTGAGGTCGTGTTAACCACTGTTAAGTGCATACTTGTTACTCATGTAATTCTTTTCTAAATTACTTTAAGATAAAAGAAGCAAAGAAATAGCCACGTAGAATCAAACATGATTGCTTCCTGTTAAATGACTGTCCGTTCCACCAGATCAGCACCAACCTTGGATCAGAGGCAGTCACACTTGGACACTTTTCCCTTAATAGCAGCATTCATGCCTGGGCAGCGCTGGAAACGCTTAGCTTTGTTCCGATGCTATCTCGGTACTCCAATGAGCACTGCATATTGCACTTCGTGGCTCTGGCTTCATACCCTCATTCAGTTTTGCATGAACACTTCTGTTGGTAGAGAAGTACAAACACCTCGGTGAAGAACAGCTACTCCCTTACAACACACGTCAAGCCCAAACTCGTTGCCGTTTCAGTCTAGGAAGAAAGAATGCAGATGTGCACAATATTTACAAAGCCTCACGTAAAAGCCCGCCGCTCTGAATGAACTGCCCCAGGCCTATTCCCAATGCTACCTCAGCTCAGAAATCACATCTGAAACTGGTCAGAAAAGCCATTAGAAGAATCAGGTCTTAAGTTCAGAGCAAGCCAACCAGCTACTGCAGCAGCTTAAAGTTGTGTGACATTGTAAGGTTTAAGCATTGCGGTGGAAGTAAACAGGTCAGAACCATTGCCCTAACCTAAAGCAGTGCAGCTAGCGATGAGCGGCTGACACTCTTCTTGAAGAAAAAGAATTATTGTCCTAATTTAGGAGGGTCCTCAATCCAGCAGAGGTATGTGCCAGTACTCTGATCTCAGTTTATCAGCTAAGAGGATACGAAAGCACCCCAGTGTATTCCACACACACACATATTTTATCTAAAGGTATTAAAGTGTGGAGGCCAGCATACTGGGTTTTCTCATTTAAGCAAGAGAGAAAAAAGCCTGTCCCCTGAATATTCTTCTTGGGCATTCATGTCTGCGCTATGCAAGAGAACGCCCACTGTGCCTCCCCAGCAAACACCCCTGCCAATGTTCAGTGTCTATGATCAAAGTTTCTCTTGGCTTTCAGTGGGGATTTGGAAGCACAACCTTTAGATGTAAAAGAGTGTTAAAGGAAAAAAAAAAAAACACTGAAACCAAACCCCTCGTGTTTTGAAGTCCTACAGTAACTCCAAAGACTTGCCTAATACATGCACCAAATTCTACATCTCCAGGCTTTAGCTTATTAAATAGAGAAAAATGTAAAAATGCATGACCTGGATGAAAGTATCATTCTTTTCTGCTCTGTTCCCAAGTTTCTGAAGTTGGGGACTTTGTTCTTAGCAAAACTACTTTGGTAACAACTCCCTCTCCACTGGATGAAAATCTACACCATGAAACTACCTGACCCAGTTTGGCTCAACTGTCCAGTTCTGCTCTAGAGAGATTCCTGATTAAACTCAGGAGTTAGTCTGTACTTCTCGGATGGTTGAGGCATTTGAATTAGCTATCGGATCCTTCCCAAAGTTGGTATGATCACATTACAGCTCTAGTGCTAACTCAGACTAGCAGATATATCAAGGAGTACTTCCTAGCATTATACAAACCAATTAACCTTTGCCAGTGTTATGCACTACAGAGAACTAAATATAATAAAACATCTAAAAAGCATTGTTTAATTCATACTAAGAGTGGTTTCTCAGGTAATTACGAACTGATGTGCACTGAATCACAGCACATTACTATGTTGTTCTGTGTTGCTCCGTAAGGTTCAAATTTGAAGCCCTCAGCTCTGGAGAACGGTACCCCAAGCCTGGCACTTATTTCTCTAAGGTTAGCTAATTCTTCTGCAGACAAAGCTGGCAAAGAACACACAGGGAGGTTTCAAAAAAACAGATCTAGGTCTCACAGAACTGTTCACTTCTACACTGAGCATATGTATATATTTATACCTATTCAAAACGTTATGCATTTCTGGGTTAACAAAGTATGTGCGTTTTCAGCCTTTCAGAAACCGGAAAGAAAGATGGGTAGATGGAAGAGAAGGTGAGGGTTTAAACACGTACTACTGCCAATTTCTGAGTTTGTACAATGGCAAAGATGCCCAGGTGAAACAGCATTTGTGGGACTCTCAACATAAGAAAGGCAGACCTGGCAACGACAGATAAAATGTCTTACTAGCATGGATATGAGAACACTGTTTTAATAAGAAATGTGCAACATATTTAATATCCAAAAGATGAAAACTATCAACCTTTAAAGTTTTCTCTTCCTGAAAAGCTGAAAACATATCTTTAGAAAATATTGAAATAGTAAGGCTGCCCAACATGCTCAAACACTAGCCTAACCACTCCCAAAGACCAGAAGGTTCGCATTTGGTACAGCTGATCACATACCCCCTCCAAAAGTGACATATTTATGCAGAGGGCAGACTGGAGCCTGGTGAACCAAGTGGGTATTTGAGCCAAGACTTCATTAACCCAGTCTGAAGTGTATATGCTCACAGATCTCACCAGTAACATCAGCACCCAGAAGAGATTTCCCAGAGAGATTACCTGATTTCCTCCCTTTAACACATACATTGGCCAAATCACAGTGATATTTTAGCGTCTTATTGAAGTTCTATTAAAAACATCACTTTTCAAGTTTTTTTCTTTAACAAAGGTTTTCATCATTCTTCACCTCTGAGTGAAGAGCCAAACGCACTATGTGTAGGAATTCAAAACTCAATAGCAGAAAGCTGATTTGAATTTTAAGATTCGATCCAAACTATGTCCTGCGTGCACGGAGCTACACACAATACTACTATCAATCACACGGACACAGAACGTGGAGAAATACCCAGTGCACAAATGGCATTTTTGGATGTGTATGTTTTCTCAAATCACTTATTTTAATTGTCAAAGGGATTATCGTGTTGTAAGAGTCTGTTCTGGTTGTTTCCTTGATGCTTATCCACTATGAAGTCAAATTCCAATGATCAAGTTTATTCAGCTCCCCTGCTCCTTCTCACCCATCCACCCAGAAAATGAAGGGAGAAAAAAATAAACCACGCAGCTGGCCACCCAGGAGTATCTAATCTAATGGGAAAAGGTGAATCCTATATGACATGCACTTTTTGGTCAGGTTGATGGGAAGCCTGAGGGTGCCCAAAAGGCAGACCAAAACCCTTAACAAATCTATAAAGTGAAAAAAACAACATCTGCCCATGGAAAGATAGGAAAAGCAGGGTCCAATCCCGACTGACGCATCACAACTAGTGTTTCTGTATATTGCCAAACCATTGCCCTCTGAAATTTCTAAGTAAATTTCAGATTTTGTCTCGTAATCGCTTCAGCATTCTGCTCGTGTCCAACTATCTTGTCAACAGGCATTACCTCAACTTAAAAACTTTAAGTTCAGAGAAATGCTAGAGAAACCTAAACAACATCTACGAAATATGGCACTTCTCATCTTAAATTTAAAATAGATTCCACTTCCACGATACGAGGCACTACGTTCTGTGCCCTCAAAACGTACGCCACCTCCCAGGGCCGGAATAAGAAAGCATGTTGAATAATTCCTCTCTTATCACTTACTACTGAAGTGTAAATAAATCCGCTGCTGTTCAATAAAATTCCTCCTTGAAATCGCAAGTCTCTCAGTTACTCTTTCTGTCTCAGCGGCATTGAATATTCCAGGTCACCGCACAGGTTAAGTGAACAACCTCACAAATGCAGAAATAACACAAACTGAGATTGTTCCAATTTCCCCACAGTAGCACTTTAAAAACGAAAATAATCAGATCTACCATCTCCTTCCCGATCTGCACCCCCTGCCTTTTATTTATTTAAGATTTTGGTTCTTATGGCCTCCTTAACACAACTGGCTGTCCCTCGAGCGTTCATGTTGTAGGCAACTGCTCTCACCCGCAGCACCCCCGAGCATTCCTGTCAAAGTGCCTTCTCTCGGAGCCAGGCTGATCTCACCAGGTTTTCGTTAAAGCTGTCTCTGATACTGGGTTTGCTACGTTCTGACACTCAATATGGTTTGGGGTTTGTGTGTGTCCCCCCCCACTCACACATGCTTTTTTCCCCTCTCTGTACTCTAAGTAGATCATTAAGCCCACATAACTACCAATTAACAGATTTTCTCCTCAAGAAGGAACATTGTCTCTATGAAACGCATTAATTACAGAAAAAAACATAGCTTAAATATAACAAGCTCCTCTCCTGTTAATTCAGCTGTGGTGAATTTTGCATGCTCTATTTTATTCCCTGGTTGTGACAAAGGAATGATGGAAAACACTTTTTTTTTTTTTAAATTATTTAAAAGTTCCTGCAAGTTGGGTAAATCCTGATGGTTTCACTGCTTTGGGAGTTATTCCCACTGAGATCAGAAAGCACAGCTTTGGGAACTACCACAGGAGATGATTCCACGATCATCCGCGGGGTTCCATGACTGTACTAGCTGAATGTTTACAACTACTTCACATTTTTCTCCTAGACTCATACTTGGAGAAAGTAAAGTTACCTTCCATTTTCAGGACAATTGGGAGACTAGGCTATTTTTGTCCAGGCTGACGCAGGACACAAGCGAACAGGTACAAGACCTAACCCTAGCTCATCCCCTTACGGGGCAAACGCTTAGGTTAACCTGTTCCCAAACTCCCAGAGGGACCTTCCCAGTCGATCAGCAGATCTTCAAGGGACCAAGCACAAGAGGCAGAAAAGAAGATTCACTTATTAAAAAGGTTGCAAAAACAGAATTACTATGTTTTAGACAACTTCACCTATTCAGCAGAATTTGACCAGATGTAATGGCAGAAAAGTGCGGGTTTTTAAAAAAGCAAAGCTACTTTGGTCCTAAGAGCATGTTCATGATACTAGAAAAGCCACCAGCTTCTCAGGTTTGCTTTCTGGATCTGATTTTCAGCCAGTATAAATTGATAACGTTGCTGTGATGCAGTTCCTTTCACGTCTGCTGCACTCTGTAGAGTGTTCTTAGCATAAGCCATGGTGAGCATGGGGTTTTCTACGTGAAGAGTGAGCATCCAACTGATGATAAGATAAACAGAATAATTAAAGTTCATAGAGCTATGAACTCAGGAAAGAAATGTATGCAGATCAACAGTTATCAAAAGACAGCCTCTAATGAAAAAAAGATGATACCGTTTGAATGCATTTATTCACAGGCAGCAGCGTTCATTATGTACCTTTTCACTGTGTGAAGAAAGGATAGACAACGGAAACCATATAGTAGTTTAATAAACAGTATTAGCTGCAATAACCTTCCTGCTAGGTAATACATGGAAAATACCTGTCCCGCTATTGCACTAGCTGTTCATCTCCATAATTTTCCATCTCTCAGTAGCCATCCGCTGTGAACAGTTTCTTGTGCTACAACTCTTTCCCACTGCTACAGCTGCCAGCAGGTAAGGAAAATTCAAAGTGCTGCTTGGTCAGCATGACCTCACTCGGAGACGAAGCAAATGAGCTGAACATACCTGCCCAGTGTGGTCCCTGTC
Source organism: Bucorvus abyssinicus (assembly GCA_009769605.1). Taxonomy (NCBI): domain Eukaryota; kingdom Metazoa; phylum Chordata; class Aves; order Bucerotiformes; family Bucorvidae; genus Bucorvus; species Bucorvus abyssinicus. The sequence continues at coordinate 4,220,025 of CM020047.1, forward strand.
AGACAGAGCCCTAAAGTAGCTCCTCAACTCCCGTTTCCCACCGAGCAATGCAACGCGCAACTCACCAGGTGGCTCCATTATGTAGCAGTCATTACCAAAGACATCCCGGCCTCACATAAGCCCCGGCTTTCATATCCTGTATCGCTGCGTGGTTATTTGAATAAAAATGCCCTGTTTCCCATGGAGACAGCTCCCCATGGCTTACACCTCGTTGGGGACAAAAGAAACCATCCAGAGATGCTGTTCACCTCTGGAAAGATGTGAGAAAGGCTCAGCTCAAGGCGGAAAAGCAGGTAGTGGCAATGACTAATTGTTTGGTGCAGAATTCATCAAGGTTAGCAGCATCTTAACCCTGCCTTCAGGAACCTCATTGAGGGCATTTTCCTCTCCAGAGCCTGCAGTGGGATAACCAAGATGAGAATTGACCCCGTATACAATTTGAAGGAGAGCATCCCATGTTAAAACAAAACAGTTAGTCATACAATGTCTTCCCTGTCATTTTATTGGCAAATGAAGCAATTTGTTTCATATTTTGGTAATCCAATTTGAGCTCAATACGTGTGCATAAAGACAACAATTCTGACTGTATATTACAAGTTTAACTACCCAAAGCTTGGAGCTTCCACAAAATTACAGAGGCACATAAAAAAGTTCCTATTCTTACATCCCAATTAAAAAGGAACATATTTTCAAGTACATTATCTCTCTCCTGCGGACCCAGTCACTAAAATTTACAGCAAAAGCAATTGGATTTACAGCTCCAAACTACTTGGGGATGAGTAGGGAAGTACAAACGCAAGCGTCAAATGACTTCAAAACTGGCACCAGGACTAACTTTTCATACTATTCAAGTTAATGTGATCACTGGCAGTGCATAAAGCTGAACATCTACATATGTCCTCACTTGGTCCGGACTTCATCAACAGCTGCAAAAGGAGCTGCCATAATTAACATCAAGAATTTTGAGAGGACAGGATTATGCACTGCTAAGTCCCTTTTTCAGGCTGTTAAAGACCAACTTTATACATAAAAACCCCTCACCCCTGGGTATTTTCAGATGTACGACATCCAAGTCACTTGGCACACATTAATAAGGTAAGCCAATTTTCCAACAATCAGCAGGCACGCTGATAGAACGCCAAAGCCACTCCAGATATAAAGGAAACCTCCAAGGGCCAGAGATTAAATTCTATTTGCCTTCGGTCAAAAGATCTACCTTCGTCCCTGGTGACCGCTTGCGTACACCACAAAACCACTGCACAATTCAGCAAAATTGGCAGCCAGAGAAGAGGTCTTCAACACTAGCATACCAGAGGGATTATAATTCAGAAGTGAGATGCTCTAGCTCAGCTGCATTAAGGAAGCTTCTTCCTTATTTGCATCCGCCCGTAGCCAGGCTGTATGAACCTGATGCATTACCCGGACCATCCAGAAACCGCACGAGTATGTAACAAGACAACATTAAAACATGAATCTGTCATTCCACCCGCTTTCACATCAAAGGGTCCTTATAAGAGCAAGTCATCAGGTGTGTTTCACTAGGTTAGGTATCTGAGTGAGGTTCCTGGATTACCAGCCAAGTCAGAATCTTGCCCTAGATGCATAAGATATAAATCACTAATATTGTCTCGTATTGAGGTGACATTTTAATTGCATCGCGTATTTTAATATACTCTGTCTTTCAGCTAAGTTGACTATTTCCTGATTTCTTTGTGATATTTAGTTATTATAAACTGACATGGTTAATTCTCAAAGTTTCATTTGTACATCTTCGTTTCCTTTCTTAATGTAGACGCAGAATTTGATGGGCATTTGCAGATATATGGGCATTTCCAGATACAGAAGACAGAACAGGGATGTCAGTGTACTTGCACAAGAACTAGCATCACAGCAGCAAAACAGAAACAGAACAACTGTCAGAAGAAAATTATCATATTAAAATTTGTGCCAGCACAGCCCAGACAAGATCCAGCACTTGCAGGTTTATGGCTATTAGACAATTCAGAACATGCGTTACGACAGAAGTCTTCATTTTTGTATGCAGATGTTTCCACCAGAAAAGTGCATCTGTATTTATGAAGTGGATGTCAACTCTGATTCACATGCTTTGCAAGAACATAAAACCAAAATGCACTGCGCTTGCTCTGCCCTGGAACACCTGTTAACGCTCCCATCTCAGCAGTTATGAAAATCAAGCCCAGAGAAATAGCCAACGATTTCCCAACCATCACTTGAATAGAAAACAGTGCTTCCTTACACTGTAGTTTTTTGGACGCTTTCCTTGAACAATATGAAAAGAATAATGACCGTACCAATGAAGAGCCTTTGTAATAACCGACTTTTACAGTTCAGAAAGCACCTCAAGTTCATGCTGGCATTTAGACATCATCAGAAGCTGTTCATAGCCACATACCTAATGTCCCTGAGAGCATTAGTCTTCAAGATTTTTATTTGTATGCAAAGACGTGAAAAGAAACCAGAAACTACTTGAAGAAATCACGATGAGAAGCAGCACAAACACCCACAGAGCATGAATCTACAGCATACGCTTATTTATTCATCACTACTCCATCATTCCAGGCGCTGCACAAACGACATCACCCCCTTGACTGTCTCTGCTGAATACTAGCTAGTGCCTCCAGTAGGGATTTCGTCATGGGTTTCCGGCAGCCACCTATGCTGCATCTTTACTTCAGACACTTAGCTAAAAACGTGTGAACATCAGCTATGCTCCTAACACTTTTTTCTGGTTCACTTGGACTTTATGCCCTCAAGCCACCCAACATTAAAGAAAAAGAACCCTAAAAATTGTTCATTCTTTTCCCTCTCTGTGGCATCCCAGGAAAGCCATCCCAGTCCGTGTTGTTGCCTGTCCATATTATTACCTCAAGCATTGTTTGTTCTCTCCTGTGTGTTTGGGTAAGCTCAGCAGGTTACGCTCTCACACGCGCTGCTGCACAGAGACTCCTGATGACCACTGCTGCGGCCACAGTGGAGCCAAACTGGGAACCTGCTGACCTGGGACCACAGGCTGCAGCTCGACCACGCGAGCTCAGCAGCGGGCACTGGCTGGCAAGGTTGGGTGCTGAAATGAGCGTTTAACAAACACAATTCACACTGCCTCGCCTGGGAAAACAAGGCTTAGGCCAAGCAATTTAAAAGCAAACAATACAGGACAGAACAGTGTTTACATAAAGTGCCCTTCATGTTCAGCAACTCCGTTAACCTAATGGGGGAAAAGAAAGGAAGCGTAAAATGGTCCTTGTCAACGTGGAGCTTGTCCCGTATAATGAGGCTGAAGCAGAAACTTATATAATAGGATATTAAAAGCTTTAATTATTTCCTTTTCTTCCAGTCTGATGGCACCTACCTGTAGCCATCAAAGACAACCTTTGTTAAATCCACCCTTCCCTCTTCTCGGCACACACCTGCTCCTGTGGGGAAAGCTTCCCCAAGAGCGAGCTGCTGGGCAGCACGCACCGGCGCTGCCGACGCTCCGGCCGTTCACCCTCATAGCGTTGTAAGCCATGAGCACAAGGCTGTAAGAAAGGAATCCATCGGCACGCACACCTTCCACCCCCAACTCCTCCAGTCTTCTTATAAGCCATTGTGACAATGACTCTGTGCGTCACACTCACAGCAAAAAACCAAACTGCCAGGGATGGGAGTATTTCTACTTGAACTCCCTGGCTTCCAGGCAAAGTCATCATCTCCTCTGCCCCGCGCTTTAGGAGGCTGAAAGTTTGCATTGCCAAATAATTTTACCACCCGAGTCAGAGGGCAGGAAAGCTGTTTCAGATGCCCCAGTGTTCCTTATAGAAACTAGTCCCATAAAACAAACTTTTCCTCCTATGTCTTGTTTGTTGTTGGTTTTATTATTTTTATTTTCATTTTGTAGTTCATTCCCAGGACACGTGTATTCTCTTTGAACAACTTAAAAAATGAAGATGATCCGCTTGCAGCAGCAATCACAGCACATTCCATTAAAGAAGAGCCTTTAACAATACCTGTCATTAAATCAATTTGGTTTGCCCTTTTTAAAATACTTCTGGAGCTCTCAGAAAACATACTGCATACATTTATTTCCAAACCAACACAGCACAAATGAAAACAAAATGACATTATGTATGTCAAGAGATTGGACACGAAAGAGGCATATGGAATTAACCACACCTAGCTCGACAGTAAACGGCACGTAACTCCATCCCGCCTTTGTGCGCAGAGCTCTTGATTTTCTGTTTCATGTAATCTCTCATAAGAAATAAAGAGAATATTCACGAAAAGCAAATAACATTGCTGCTGTGACAGAACCCAGGACTGCCTACTGAAACCTCTCCTAGGGAAGACATTAGAAAAGCATCAGTTTAATCCACCCATGCAAGAGTAGCAACAGGTCGATTTTTAGGTCTTAAAAGGACACTACCCCAAAATAATTCTACCAGAAATTTTTTCAAAGGGATCATTTTAAGAACCATTATTTTCACTTAAGGCACAAAACAGACTCATTTGCCCACGGGACTCGGCCACACTGGCACTGACATGGAGGATTGCAAAGCCACGTAAACATCTGTGACATCAAGAGCACATCTGCATGTTCGAGGCCAGGTAGGGAAGGAGCACACGGACACCCCTGCGCTGGTGTCATCACACTGCACAAGAATGGAGAAGGCAAAAATGGAGGAAAAGTAAAGGAGGCAAAGCAGTAGGCAAGTAGATAGCACTACTGAACAGAGAAAAGTGAAAAAAAAAATGTTTCCTTATGAATACACTGCACTTCACCCACAAGATTTTATTTTTCTCCCAGAAAACCAGTTTATGAAACCATTCAAACATCTGCTTAAAGTTCGCAAAGCCTGGACTCACCTTTCAGTTCTTTGATGAAAATCAGTGACTTCAGAGGGGGAGTAAAGCATCATCATTTTTCTATGGCAAAACTTAGTTACGTAACTTTGCCCTTCTCCCACAATTTTGAGAATTGCTCCTCAGTTCCGAGCCCAACGCTGGAAGCACAGTGCTGCCATAAATTTTTAACCGATGCAGTTAATATTTTTCAGAATTTCTTTAATGTTTCATATTTAACATTGGGTTTGGTAACGGCAGAGAATCAAGATCAGCAGGTAAAGAGAGTGGAGATATTTGAGATTTCATGACTGCTTGAGAATACTACATATAGTAGAGCATTAATATATTTATGTTACTGACAAAAATGATTTACAGAGGAGGAATGACTAACACATCACCAACTACTCTGAATATCATTCCTCAGCCTGGAGTGGGATCAGTCACAACTGTAGGCATCTCCACAAGACAGCCAAAAAAAAATCCAGTCACCTCAACTGCCAAGAAACATTACGGCACATCTTTGCTATAAATCAAGTGAACGTGAGTCTTCAGATAGTTTTATTTTAATAACTTTGCCAGCAGTGTCTTCTTTTGAAATTAATATCTCTGCTCTAGCGGTTTCCAGTTTTCCTTGTAAAACAATGACAGCTAATGGGAAAGTACTGTCATGTATTCTGACTAAAGGTAACGCGTATGTGACAGCTGTGTGATCGTCGGCGGGAAAGTATTTCCGAGAGACAAAAGGAATAATTAAAATAAGCCTGCAGTCCTAGCTTTGGATTTAAATGTTTAAATGTTTTAATTTGAAAGAACAATGGCTCCTGGAAGCCCTTCACAACCAGTGCTGACAGCCTGTCATTTCTTAACCAGGGTTCTGTAACAGTTGTGCGAGTCTCAGCACCCAACAGCAGATTATGCCTGATGACCCCCAAAGCAGCACCGATGCTTCCATCAGGGCTCTGCAACCGTTTGAAGTATTTATTCCAGTAATGAAGCGTCTCTGGAGATACAGCCAAGGAGAGAAAGGCAGCAAGCCCGGATGGTGCCTAACTCCCTCTCCACGTGCAATCACGTCGTGCCAAGCAAACCCCCAAGCGTGCTGTGACTGTCCTGCCTGCTGATGCAGCCCCCGCGCATGGTCACGCAGCCTCTGCCGACGGCCTCGGCTTCCCACCAGAGGTAACCCCCGAGCGCAGGCAGACTCTGCAGCAACAGAGAAGGCAGAGGGACGTATCTGCGTTCACCATGAAGGCAGGTGCACATCGGGGGCAAAAAACCTTGTCGTCACAGCCAGACAAGTGTACAAGGTTTTACACAGCAAGATCAAAAACTTCAAAAAGTTTGATTTTTCCACAAAAAGATTACTTCTTCCCGTGGAATATCCTGCCTGAAAACAGTCTGACTTACCTAGGTTAAGAAAATATTTTAACAAAAAGAACTTTTTCCCCAAACCACTCCAGGACAAGGCATGAAGGGAAAAAGGCCCCTTTCCCAGTGAACCGCTTCAGCCACGCTGCCGCATTCCTCTGAGGGCTCTGCTTCTCCCGCTGCAGAGGGGATCAGCCTCCCACCAAAGCCAGTGGCTTCAGAGTCACGCAGCCAAGAACAGGCTTCGCACCAGGAGATTCTGCATTTTCTGTCTCTTTTGAGACACGTGTAACGAAACAGCAGCAGAGTGGTAATCATTTGCATTAAAGCAGGAGTTCCAAGTCCCCATCACCAAATAAAGACGTGTGCATGTCCGAAGGGATTTCCACCTAACTGCAAGAGCGAAGTCACCAACCACACAGGATTGGCACCCATCTCCAGGCATATAGCGAGAGACCGTGAGAAAGACTGAAAAAGTCACACGGAAGATGGATAGTTTGATTGCATCAGTGACATTAGTGTCACTGGAAGAGTTGTGACTCCACGTGTCTCCAGGTCCCGCTTCCCCTTCTCCTCCGCTTGCATCTTTTCATGATAATGCAAACGGAAACAGAACAGCAGAGGGGTTTAATATAGATGTTTACTGCAAAAAGGGCAAGTGTTAAAAGAAAGATTGAGCCTCCAGACAGCGAGGCAATGCATCACCTGGCTGGAACAAAATAAAACATTCTAACATTGCCGAAGTGCCTGTAACCACACAACTAAGAGGGATTCTTTTTTTTATTTGAGATTATACAATTCCCAAGAGAAAACACCACTGTAAATATTGCCGTTAAACAAACATTTTTTGATTTGACAGATTTACTGGTGTCTAAAATAAATCCATCACAGCAAAGTAAGAAAGGGAAATACCAATCAAAGTACTTTCCTGTGATTTTGGATTTTGCTTTCATTTAACTGTTTTAATTTTTCTAGTGTCTGAATTATTTCTTCTCCCCTTCAGGGCACGCACGTGTTTCAAAAAGCAGTAGAATAGCAAAATCAATTTTTTTTGTTGTTGTTTTAGTCAACTAAATGAGAATCAGAGTCAGACATTGTACAGCCAGGGAGAACGTACTGCAGTGGCAGAGAGCGCTGTTAGCCATGTGGAAGAGGAGGTGCCCTTTTGAGCAAGAAGGGGAACACTCACACAGTAGACAGCACGCACCTTCAGAGCCCAGCGAGCAACACCACAGGGTACCAAACCCAACCTGCCGAGTGCCCTGCAGACCAGCAGCTCTCCCTGTCCAGGATTCCTGGTGAGGTCACCACCAACCTTGGAGACGATCCTTAAGACCAGTTCCAAGGCCAAACCTGCTGATCACCAGTGATGCTAACAGGCAGATTCTCAAGGAGCTCCAGGCTCCTCCAAAGCCTGTTCACTGCTTTTCTCTAGTATTTTCCAAGTAAGAAAATGAGATCGTTCCAAAACTGGGAACATCCCTCCCTTGAAGCTTGCCACATCTTCAAGGTTTCTTTCCAAAGATCTGGCCTGTCATGAGGCAAGAACTTGGGAGGAGCCTCAGACTAATACACTGCCATTGTATGAGCACCTCAGCTGTGCTCACAAACCACAAAAAAAAATCATCAGCTCATTAGAGCCGAAGAGCAAAACTCCCACTCACTTCAATGGGTTAAAATTTCACCCAGAGTATCTTTGCAGTAATTGATTTTATTTCTCTGGTTTTCCATATGTATCGATCAGTTCTCAGGAACGTATTTGCCTTCCCTTACAGCAGAGGATAGGTTACTCAAGATCTTACTGAAATACAGATACCCAGATCTGCAATAAATTTTGCATAGGAGATGATATCCAGTAATCAGAAGACAGCGTCAATGGGAAGTCAAGCTACTCCCACTCCAAGTGTGCCACTTTGCAACTTTTCAAGTGTTCAATACAGAAGTCTTCCAAAGAGTGCTCTACACATAGAACATTTTCCTTTTACTGTAAAACGCACCTTATTGATTTATAATGTACTTTCAAGGAGAACAAAACCTAGCCTATAAAACTAAAATTTAGGAGAAAGCATAACTGTCTGTTGTAAAGGAAACGCCACATCATTAGTGAAGGGGATATAGATTCGCATCATTTCCGATGGACAGATGATGTCCTACCGTTGCTTACTTCACACAAGTAGGGAATTAGACAAAAAATTCAACTACAAATGTGAAAAATAATCAGTACTTCTAATGTATTGCATAATTTAAACCAAGTTTGTTATATAAGAAATTGAAAGCTGCATTTGTTAGAAGTAGTAGAGATCAGGATCCGAGCCTCAAACAGGCATACGCGTAAATCAAGTTATTTGCTCTTTAGTTAAAGCTGAAACTCTTTAATAATTCACCAGCTTTCCCTAGGACCATAATCAAGACTTAAGCACGTCAGAACAGTATTGCTGCTCTTTTTCTTCCCTTATCATGAACTTCTATTTCAATAAATTTTTGTTTACAAAGTGTTTTACCAAGATAAAAGTGTTTTATCAAGAGCAAGGAGTCACTCACAGCAGGATATAGGGAAAATAATTTTGATTCTTGTTATTCCACCCAAGCAATGATTATGTTTGTGCAAAGTAACAAAATCATCTCTACCTTGGGAAGATGAGATGTGTTGATGTTATTCGAGCCTACATGGTAACTGCACTTGTCCTCATGATAACCGAAAAAACCTGCTGCTGTGTTTAGCAAAGCAGTAAAGCAGAAAGGGCTCGTGCAGCAAAACATCCCAGAGCAATGCCGAAGAGAGACCACAGATAAAATAGCTCCTTTACTCTTTTTCTAAGGAAAGTTTACTTAAGCTTACAACTGTGGTGTAAAGAACCAGCAAAATAATTACGAGTGAGAGACGGTCACACTTATGGCTCAAAGACATTAAACACCTCACCTCTAAAAGCCTCACCCTGTTACTGGTGCACATAAATCCCACATGGAAGACTTTTGAAGGTTTTTAGCCCATACCGTTCACAGTGTGAAAGGCATAACCCATGAATTTGCAGAGATCTTGGTACATACAGACCTGATCAGGAGTCCTTTTAATGCATAATAATAATATACGCTATAATACCAGTCCCTTTATTCTTGAGTTAATTAGGAGTAACAAGGCAAAAGCACCTCAACCCAGCAGCCCTGCTCAACAGGTCCGACTAAGGCGGCAAAGACCATTATCTTGTGTTATCTGGAGCAACAGTTTTGCTAAATAAATATACTCAGAAAACATCGCCAAAATCAGAAGTCTCTGAGTCCATGAGATAAAAGGAAAGCTGGTTCATCCACATCCTCTAACAGGAAAGAGAACTTCATCGAGCGCCCCACTGGAAGCAGGACTCCTCTTGCTCAAGTTCACGAGCTCTCTCGGATGCCTGGCAATTTGTCCCCTCAGGCCCCCAAGCCGGATTCGCAGCTCACCTCCGCAGGACTGGTTGTTACTGACGGTTGTATTTTTCTGAAGGAAGATAGCCTTGGTAGGGAGCCCAAAGACACAGAGACAAGTGAAAGAAAGCATCTGAAATCCAGCCCAGCACACACTACACATAACATGGAAAGCAATGTTTAAGGATAGGTTTTTAGATGAGGCCAATCTCCAAGTAGGTATGGCCAACAGACCTGCCCCCTGGAACCACCTCTGACTTTGAGACACACTTCTGCAAGTAGCCTTTGCAATTAGTAAAAAACACCCCAATCAATCCAAAAACTGAGAAAAAAAATCCACCCCAAAAAACCCATGAAAAGGAGGAGTAGGAATGAATTCCACTCCGTGCTTTCAGATTTTTCTTCATTTAAAACATACATTTGTACAGTTAATTCCCCATATACAGCATAAATTTCATAGCTGATAACATCTGTAATTAGACTTTGAAATTCACACTGCTGTTAGTTGTTCTACATAGCACAAGTTTTGCCTGAAAACAAGATTTAAGCTGTTTCCTTTTTCTAAAACTATCAGATTTGAAAGCCTATTAGATAGGTTGAATTTTTCTTGAGGAGCAAAACTAAATCAAGTTTATTTGAAAGATCAAACTGTTGTAAGGACACGATTGAAATAAATGTTTGGTCACAACAAATGACCTGCTATATAAATCAAGCTCAAAGCGTATAAACAAAGAACATGCACAAACCAAGCAAACAGTTTTGCAGACTCAACTCAAGGAAATGAAAACTGTAAGAAAACCCACCTGACTAGAAGAAACACAGCTGCAAAGGAGCTGAGAAAACATCAGCTAAAACACGGGTTCCCTTAGTCAAGATTTGGATCACGCAGCCCTACAAACGAGGGGTATCCCCACTGCAAACTTCAGCAGCAAACCACAGCAACACCAACACTGCTGGTTTTATCATGGAGCAATTTAAGTCAAATTTAAAGACCTGCCTAGAAACTTGATGCATCTTCACCTTAGACATTCTCAGAGTGCTGCCTAAATCAACATCACCCCCCAACACAAGAGCTGGAAATCTGCACCCTCCATCCAAAAGATGCTGTGGTGCAAAAGAGATCCACTGGTATTTATTTTTCATCAGTACTTTGTCTCTGTGCCAGACTCAAGTTTTGCTGCTCCTCTAGCACGGTTTGCTGTAGAACTTCTCTACTTCTAATGACTTTGTTTGCCTGTTGGCCAGCTCTTCCACGGATCCTGATATTCTGTCAATATTCAGTGTGCTGAATAAACTTTCCAGGATCTTGTACAGCCCGTTGCATTGTGCTTTAAGGTGGAAGAGAAATAAATGTAGACCCTAACTCTTAGTTATAAATATTTATTTTACATTCCAAATGAATTTTCACTGGCAGTTCTTCCGTAAGTAGCTCGTTGATAGGGGGATATTGCCTTATAAGCATTGTGTATTTTAGAATGTCTGGGTGTACCGTGTGTGCCGGCCCAACAGCTGATTCCAACAGCAGGTACTACCTACAAAATAACTGTGTAAATTATTTACAGTGCACTTTTCCATATAGTGAAATGCTCAGAAGTACTCTATTTGAATAATTAAAAAACCTCTTTCCTCCCTGCCCTGCAAGGCTTGATCCCAAGTGCATAGCCTGGACCCCCATGTCTCCTTCATACAGTACATTCAATTCCTTTTTTTTTTTTTTGAGTGCTAACAGTGGCCTATAACTTCACGTACTGCTATTCAGAGTCACTGCATTTTCCCTGATTAATTACTATGGAGAGATGACACCTCTGGGAACCAAATACATCGTGTGCTTAACTCCAGAATAGACAGTTCTTGTCAATAACGTATCCAAGCAGCTTAAAACTTCAATAGCCTGGTTTCTTATACACTGTAAGTGGGGCTGAACATTCAGTTTGATTTCGCTGTTTCCCTGCCAGTAGGAAATAAAGAACACACTTTTAGCTAAATGAGAACTGAAGTGCATTGGAAGAGTGCTATAAATTATATGCAGGCCACCAAATAAAATTCAATTTTCAGGTAATGTGAAGGTGTAATGCGTCTGGAGAAGCTGTTTTGCATATCACACAAGACAGCAGGCAATAAGGAGCAGGGAATGACTAAAACCTGATCTGTCACATGCAACTCTTTGATTGTTCCCCCTACTTTACCTACTCTAATCGCACTGTTGCAGTGTTGATTCAGAACACGGCGGCCCATGAAAAATGTCACCGTTCTGTCGATGTTGCGGATCCGCTGGCAATTTCAGCAAGCACTGGATGCACATAAAGGGTGATAAGGCACTACATCCTGCCATGCTCAGCAGGTTTTCCATTTCCTCCTGCAATTACACATCAAACTGTTTTAGCTTCACAAGCTTCGGCACTATAAATGGCCTCAAGGCAGAAGTCTGCTTCGCACACTGATGAGTCTATCTTCAAAGCAGAGTGCAAACTCAGGTTTTGGGGAGAGAGGTTTTTTTTTTTTTAAATACCCTTTTTCCAGAGCTTTTAAGAGTTTACTTAGAGATTATTCCTACCATTATCTCCATGTACTCCAATTAACAGGCAGTTTTATATCAACATTAACTGGAGCTGCCTCTAAGAGGAGATGAAAGCCGTGCATACACTAAGAGCAAGCCACTGTCTGCAAAAGAAGCCTGTTCACAGCATTACATCTTTACATACCGGGCTTTGTCTTTTATTAGGTTTTTTCCCCCCCTACAAAGCTACCTGGAATTCCAGGCTGATAACAGGCAGAACCACCTGGTTTTGAGATGCTCAAAACCTTGCCTCACACTACAGCAATGCTGCCAAAACTGTACGTCCTCCTGCTGCTCCATTTAGAGCAACTCATGCATTCTCGTATGGCTATTTCAAACAGTTTAATTTCATGGATGTAACACCCCCTCCCCACCTCCTGCATGCCTGTGCTTCATTTGTGAAGGAGGGGAGGCAGCTCTTTTCCCACCCTGTGGCATCCTTACAGACACGGAGCTGCAGACACAGTTGCAGCTGCAAGGCAGCCACTTTTTTTTTTTTTCCTTCTCACCAGTTTCATCTCCTTTGCAGACCGACCCAAGGAGATACGTAGATAGCACCAGCAAGACTGACACTCCAGAAGGCTGTCTTCTGATTTCCTGCTTGCTGCCACTTTGAGACTGCAGCTCTTGCCTTCCTGACAGGCTGAGACCTTTACAACTGGCAAAATGGTCATAGCACCCGAGTTTCCAACGCGCAAGCTGAAGGCTGGGACTGATGCTAAAATGGAAACAAGGTAAAGTCACTGCTCTTGAGTATACTGACACCGTGGTTTGCTTGAATGCAGATACTTAACTTTACATAAAAACAGCGAATCCCAGGGTGAGCCAAACAAGTGCAGCGGCATCGACATGCCCCAGCAGAGGACAAATCCCTCCCAGAAATTACAGCTCTCAGCTACTCACGTTTCTCAAGCTAGCCATGAGAAGTGAGATATGGCAGAAGCCATAATCCCCACCAACTCATGACAGGCCACGTCTGAACTTCAGAGCCTTCAGAAGTAGTCCACCAAACAGCACCACAACAGCTGTTACAACATCTGCAGCTCCTGTGACGCACATCACTTACACACGTTCTCAGTGGCAGTGATAGAGGCACAATGCTCCTACAGGCATGGCTTGCAGTTTCTCCCCCAGCCCAGCCCCAAGATACCACTAATGAGATGTTGGGACTAGGAAGAAACCACCCTGGCCACAGCACAGACACTCCTCCTTCTCCACCTATCCCCTCAGACAGTCGCACTGCAAAACGATGGCAACAGCAATGTGAGAGACAAGGCTTGGGACAGGTCTGAAATAATAGATGGCTGGTGTACCCTCCACCTCTGCAAGGCAGCACGATGAAACAACTGTCTCAAAACCCGTGAAGCAGCAGCATTTAGCCACTGAAAATGAACAGGAACAAACAGTTCCTTGCATGCCGTAACTGACAGCTTGTTCCTCTGCCTCTCCAGTGACCCTACCCATGAAGAACATGGACCTTTTTTAATACGCCTCAGGGTGCATTAATATTCATTCCCAACCTTTGAAAAGCTCAGCTGTCATTGCTGCCTAAAATGGGCTTCTTTTTCTAAAAAAAATACGAAATATTCTGAACTAATGATGTTTAACATACACCTAATTTTCTGATTAAATCCCTGATCAAAGCACACGCAAGTACGCCAGCCCAGCCAGCCAGGACCGCGCTGTACCAGTTTTAAAACATGCTTTAACTTCCTGAGCAGCAAAGACCTTTCAGGAGGGAGTCAACAGCTTCAGGCAGCGCATTCAGAGTAACGGAATGATTACTCGGATGACCTTGACTTACATCTCCAAGCTGTCCACATGTATGCACAGAGAGCACTGCACACGCACAGGGCTCCACAACTATCAGCATCACCAACCTAACCGATCCCACCGCCAGGAAACAGAGAGATGCCAGCAAGGAAGACAGACGAGGGTGTTTGATACCTTAATAAAACTTCATAAATCTTTGAATGTTAGTGTGTGATGAGTAAAACACAGACTAGAGAACCAAGGCAGTGGCGTCCCTGCATGAAAGAGAGATTGCTGGCACAACAGGAACTGTAAGTAAGCATAGGGAAGATTTATCTACCCCTTTAGCATGATCTCTGCCTTGGCAAGAGCTGCAGCTGCCTTGCCTGCATCTACCCGCATCTTAGGCTCTACCTCTGCCATCCCGTGACAAGATATTTTCCAATCCTTGTGCTTACTGCAAACTCAGACGTGTTTGGCATTGCTTGCTACTCTAACTTAGGCACCTGCTGTTCGTAATGAACTGACAATTTCCTTCTTTCTTGGCATCTTCTCTTAGGTGGCATTGTTACACCACTTGCTGTAATTCTCAAGTGCCGCTCCAGATTGAAATCTCATCACGGATAAGAAAAACCTCTTCAAAATCCCAAAATAAGCAACTATTAAAGTACAGCTGGGTAAGTTCTTTTGGTGATTTTTTGTTTGTTTGTTCATTTTAAATCTGGAGATGTTTGCTGGTTCTTCCATTCAGAACTATAAAGAAGAGAATGAGAAAAATGGGTGAAATTATGTGAGAAGGCAGGTGTAGGTGGAGGACACCGATCTGAAATAAAGACCATGCTGCTACCAATTAAAGGAGAAAAGTCCAAGAAGTTTCAAATACCATAAGAGCCATTTCTGCATAAAATCCATTTGCAAAGAAGCAAATCAGGACGCTTTGCATTAACCACTTGTTTAAAAAAGCCTCATGAGATGTTGCTTTCTGTGGACTCCTCTGACCAGCACCAAAACCAAACCAGACCCAACCAGAACCACACCACCTGAACTTGTCTGTTGAATGTGAGGCAGGTCCAACCTTGCAAAGAAGATTTCCGTGGCTGTTTAGAACACGTCCTCTCACAGGTGCGGTTTGGTGAAAAACACAGTGCAGAAAGTAAATTCTGACCACAGCTTGTTTATAAGTGCCCTCTACTAAATTTAGATTCTATCATCTGTGAGTAACCCTTGCCCCACCACTGTTAATAATATGGCTGAGAGAAGCACATCTCTCAACAGCTGTAAGGGTTTTTGTTGTTGTGGATGGTGGTTAAGGTGGTATCAATCAGCACAAAGAACAAGAGCATCCTTCCACCTTCGGATTCTTAGAGAAGCCATATTTCAGAGTCTTTAATGGACTATTAAAAATACTACTGAGGAAAACTTAGCCATGATCACTCAGTTAACCAAGAAATGAAGAGTATTTTCAAGCAAATCACTTACCACATCTGCATCAGTAAGTGATTGTAGTGAGTATCTGTTCACTTTGTTCTGATGGGAGCTCTCTGCAAGCCATGCGCAGTATATCTTGCCTAAGTAATTATGTCAAACATACGGAAACAAAGCTGGCAGGAGGGAGGGAGGAAGACAGCACACCACACCAGCCAACGGGATGTCAAGTGATGGAAACAGCACCTATGTGAAACTGCAGAGACTTAACTGCTAAAGGTTCTGCAAAACAAAATTATGTTTCTCAGATCTATTAGAATTATTTGAAATTCCACTCCGTTTATGGAATAGTCTAGCTCCTTCGAGCATAAATTGCAACAGATGATGTTCAAGTAATTTCGATTACCGTGACAGTTGACAAATCACCACTGCATGATTTTATCGCTACACAAACTCATCACAACCATCAGCACACCACTACTGGTAACAAAAGACCCTTTATAAAATGCCCTGTGTGAAATGTAAATTTGATACGCCTTCTATGTGACAGCTCTCACCTATTAAACTCACCTTTTACCTGCGGTTAAAGCCAGCTGAGAACCCAAGTAGCCTTGAACACACGCACTGAGCACCGCTAAGCAGACGGAGTTCAGAGGAGCTGAGCAACAATATTAACAGCATCTAAGTTCATACAGCCTATTTCTTCCAAGTATAACACGTCATCTTCAGATGCAACGTCAGCCTTTTCTGTGAATCCCGACAGGCAGTGAAGTCCCATGTGCAGCAATAGCTGAAGCCAAAAATTGATGCAGGTGGTTCTCCTGTTTGAATGTATGTTTTACGGGAGCGATACACAGCACTTAATCCCGCCTAAGCGTGGCGCGCAGTAACACTGAGGAATTACGAATACACAGACATCTTTATGTTTTGCCTACTTGGCAATCTCTATTTTCCGTACACAGATTTATTTGTGAGCGATCCATATGCACACCATTCCCGGAGTTTGCATAAAGGCACACTTCAATAGCAAACAAAGTACAGGCGAATCACTCGGGGTGTGGTGAAGGGCAAAAAAGGGAAGGCTGGCATACGGTATAATTCAGATGAAGAGCTCAAACTGAATCTAGGCTGCAGGAAATAATGGAATTGGCTCCAAAAGCAATCAGACCACTGATAGTCAAAAAGTGATGAGTATTTTTATTTAGGATTTTTTTTTTAAAATTATCATTGCTTGCTTGTTTCCAAAAAACTCTGGGTACTTTGTGATGCTTACCAAAAACCATGCCAATGGAATGGGCAAAGTTTGCATGTCTCCAGACGTGGCAATACTGGATAGCTCCAGCTGCACAGTTCATGCTTCGCCCCCTTCAGGACTCAATCACCTCTGTGTGAAACGACTTCATATACAAAAACATCTAATCCACACCTAAAGGCTATAAGTGATGAAACAAGGAATCAAAATTCAGGTTTTGCTGGATGAGCCAGGCAGTAGATCCAATTTGCATCCTGCAAGCAAACAAAACTTCTGCAAACTGAAGCCTGGAGAAACAACAATACCTTCAACGCACACATTTCTTGCTGTTTAATCAAAATTGTTTTTTTTCATATTTTGGTGTACGTTTGATGCAATTACTAGAAAAGTTTTTAGCTTGTTATGCAGGTTGTCAGAATAGATGATCTAACAGTGCCTTCTGGCCTTAAAAATCTATGAATCTTTGATATATTTCTCCGGAGCTGCTGGAATATTACCATTACTTTTAAAATGCCCAGACATACATTCCTTCGTCAATCTGCAAGTTATTACTCACATTTCATTTACTTAATGTTCTTCTTTCTCAACAGTTTGAATTAAACTTTCTATGGGGGAGGCATATCAGGGTATGCTCTCTAGTATTTCTTTGAAATTAAATTCTAATTGCAGTGTATTATATGCATTAAACTGAACATTTTAAAGTGGAATATTTAAAAAGCTGAACAGTCTTGCTGAGATGAAGTGTGACTGGGCTCTGCTTCTGTCCATCTCAGCCTGGCTATGCCAAGGGAATTTGCTGTGATTGACTGGACGTACCCAGGAGTCAATCAACCCTCTGACCCTGTTCTCACAGAAGGCTGCAGCACACGGTCTCACACAGATGTGTCTTCCTCTTACCCAGATACAGCACGGATACCAAGACAGGTTGGGAGTGACAGTAAAATAAAAACTGATTTACAGGCGGAAAGGAAAAAGGGAAAAAACCCCACAGACATGTTTTGAGGATGGTCTGAAGCATGCAGCTATCGAGGAAAAAGCTCATTTATAATGCAGGGTCCAGCCCCCTTCTCAGCTAGTACCACCACTGCACTTGGAAATCCACAAGTTAGAGTTCTAGTGCACTGAAAACATATGCAAAGCCACAGTTTTTAAATCATTTCTTCTCCCGTTTCCTCTGTGTGACAGCTTACTGCTGTACCTAGAGTATTGCATGGACTTCCTAATACTGCAGCTGCACAACAATATACTGGTACTATACCCAGCACCCAACCGAAGCTACGAGTGAGGGCGTCCAGTTTGTCACACCACCAATGAACCCCAGCTCTAACAGCTGAATTAGACATGTCCTGAATACTTCACTGCCAGCAGCAAGTCTCTGCCTTAGTAACTACTGACTTGTTCCAGAGCTGCCCAGTAAAACTCTATTTCTAAACCTCATCTGCACCAACTGAAGCTATCCACAAGCAGAATAGTTTTCCAAATGCAGCATTGGAAGTAACAGAGATTTCCTCCATCATCAGAATTATACTATTCTCTTGAAGCCAAGCTGCCTTCTGTGATCAGCAGCTGCTCTGTAGTACCAACCATGATTTTTTTTTATGCTATACAAAACCAAAACATACTGCTTCCACAAGATCTTATTTTAATAGCAATATGCTATAAAGATCAATCACTGAAAACATTTAAGTCCGAGTCTGAGATTCATTTCAAACATACCCAATGGCCAACTGGAGATCCGAGAGACATTTCCAGTTTACCCTTAGGATTTATGTTTGCAAATCCATTGTTATCATCTTTCCCACATTTGTCCAGAATTCATATCCCAGAAAAGGCAGCAAGCACTCAGTAGCAGAAAATACCTCCAGAAAGCCCTGTTCTGTCCCTACGGGAGTGAACCAAACTAAAGAATTTTCTTCCTCGCTTAGAAAACCATAATTCCGTAAAGAGGCAATTTCTCGTATGTTTTATTAAGTCTTCCTTCTACTTGGAGTTTACCAGCTGGGTAAACTGCTTAATTTTAACCTCTTATTATGACTATATTTTGATTAGTTTATAATTCCTTATTATTTTATACTTTCCTGAACAGAGTCTTCCCCTTCTTTATTTTCAGCTTGGGGAAATACTTTCAAGTTGAATGATTGTGGTCAAAAAAATATCAGGAAGTAGCTTGGAAAAATCTTTCCTGAAAGAAAATAAGAATGGTGAGAAGAAAAAGATGGAAAGGAGCTGGCTTTAAAATGGCATGAGAAGAAAACAAGACCCATCACAGTTGTGAGCCCAAACTGGGGACAAAGGTGAGGTTCTCCCTTACCAGTAGGAACGTTCACACAACGGCTCTGGTTTTAACGCAAAGGCCCCCACAAAGCACGGTAAATCCAACACGCCCCGCCACTGTTCCTTCCCCCTAAGAGATTATCCTTTCTAAAAAAGACGATCCAGATTGTGGGGAGAGCAACGCGTGTTTTCAATAGATCTTTCTCTTTTCATCATAAAAGCGAGTTCCAGCAGCTCTCCCATGGAATTCGCTGTGAAATAAAATTTGCAACCTGGCAGCGGAGTCTGATGCGCAATACACAACCCTTCCTGAAAGCCCCAGGAGGATTCTATTGTTTTGAGGCTTAATTTTCAATTTGCATCCTTAAAAAGGTATGATTTCATCCAAATTCACTGGTCTGCTCATTTATATTTATCTGTAAGAGACCACATTTTAGTTCCTTTGAAAAGAAACACGGTAAAAAATTTATGTTCAAAATTATTCTAAGAGCACTACTCATATTTCTTGTTTTATTGCAATCGGCTTGGACAGAGATGCGACTCATTTGTTTTGAAGGGCCTGATTCTGCAGGCACTCGATAGTCAGTAATCCCTTTGTGTTCTGTATGCAAAGCCACAAAAAGAGGAGGTCAAGTGGCATAAATCGGCACCGTTTCACTGCAGTCAATGGCTTTAGGCTGATTTACACCAACAGAGGATAAAACCCTGTATGTCAGAATGAAAAATACAGAGATATTTTGCCCTGCGCTAAACAAACCTCTCCTTAACAATGACAAGCTGAAAACTAACTGCAACTGGAATCAATTAAAATTCATCACAAAGCACTTGGTACCTTGCTTCAAACCAAACCGAAGCTGTGCCTCGCAGCTTACAATATCTTGGGAATGTTCAAGCCAGCTCCCTTCAGAAAAGGCTCTTGACTGTGCTTCTGTAATGAACAACTTAAGAACTGTAAATGCAACGTTAACTAGTGGTAAAACCTTCAGGATACACAATGATTTTGAAAGAGAGCAATTAAATTGCTAGTTATTTTGAACCCGTGTCCTCATTTAAACTATTTTCCTTGTAGTCCATCTGCCAGAGAGCCTTTAAGGCAGACAAGGAGATGCAATACCCATCACAGAAAGCTTCTATTGCACTAACATTTCCAAAAGACCCGCAATGCTGACTATCATGAGCCTCATTAAGAAAATGCAAGTTGCTCCACTATCCTGAAATATATTAGTTCCATGGGCATTGTGTACAGGAACAAAACGGAGCTCTTAAAGCAAATGCAACCAAGAACAGCATCATGCTCTCCACTCCTGCTGCTCTCCTCATGTATCTGCAGATAAAGTCAGGGTCCTGCTAACAGAAGCTCGGTCCCATCTTGGCCATTTGCTACTTTTTTTTTTTTCCATGGAAACTATCAGATATAAACAAAACACGGAAGGGAGGATAGGGGCAGGGGGCTTTTGCAGTTCTCTCAGCAGGAATGAAAAGTTTCTCTCTCATTCACGACTACCAGATGGCAACACTAATTCCATGAGGAAGACAAATTTTAGGGTTGATATTTTTATTACACACATTCCATAAAGTAAATAAAGAATGTGAAGATGTTTATGTAACTCAAAGGAGATTTTTCTCAGCACACAAGTTCAGGAATGAATTTATTTGCTGTACCTGAACAAAGAGGAGATACTACAAAGAAAAATTTGTTATGCTACACAATGTTCATTTTATTTGCCATATCATGAATATCGGGCAGTATCAGCTATTTGCATCAAAGCTCAGAACGTTCCAGCAGTGCTCTGGGATGAAACCCACACCTACTGGAAGCAATGGGAATGTGATAACTTTGGTCTAGGCAGGATTACAACAGAGGGATTTGGTGCGCTTACAAAGATTGATAAACGTGATTCCGGACCGATTGCTGTTTGGAAAGCTTCCCACCTAACCTTTCTCATTCCCTCTGCAACACTCTTTCCAACACATTCATTGGCAATCCCTCTCCAAAGACAAAGAAAATCAAAAGGTCAAAGCCTTAATTTGGTCACATCATAATGTGCGTGACTGAAAATTTACTGCTGACCTTGACACTCCAATAATTGATTACCCAACCTCACTCTGAAAGCAGTAAAAACAAACAAACAAAATCAGAGAATTCACTTTGTGGTTACGAGAACCACCGTAACCAGCAACATCAAAAGCTCTGCAGCATCTGTTTTTCCTTCTAAATCCTGGAAATGAGATGTTACTGTAAAAGTCTTCCTTTAAAACAAATATACAGAAACCTTTGAGAGGTACAATACTAAAGCTGGAAAACATGAAGTTACTGAAGTCTTTGAAACCAAGGAACAAATAAAGAACTTTAATACACAGCTGAGAACTTCACCAATCTCACAAACATCTGGAGACTGACTCATGAGTTTTGTCTAGTTTATTTTGAGGTTGGCACAACTCTGATGTGGTACGTTATGGTTTGGTCAGATTAATCCTTTGGAGTAAAAGATACCAAAGAGAATAAAACAGATTAGATAAATAGTATTTATGTATTTTGCTGATTTTTCCAGTCAATGTTGAGACATTCCACGGGGTGACCTTCAAGTAAATCTCTAATGTAATAGCATTAAGTAAGTGAGAATTGAACTAACAGAGCTGAAGTGTTCAGCAAAACCTATCACCGAGGCTGCTCCATCTGCTTTTACTTATTTAGGAAACAGCAGGTTTCACATATTTGAGATGAAACGAATGAGAAAACATTACAGCAACATAACTTCCTTCAACTGAAAATATCCACTTAACAGATTTTAAAACAGATTTCTAATACATGTAGGAAGGGTTCCCTGATTTTTTTTTAATTGGCTCAGTAAAGTACAAAGATGTTTCATTTCTCACAGGTTTACTCCTGTAACACTTATTTGTTTAACAGTTTTGCAGTGGAAATGGTGCTGCCAGCTCATACTGCTTCCTCCTACACACTGCTAGAATCCATCCTTTAAAAAAATAAAATAAAACATGGGCCTCGATGGTGTAAAGTGTTGATACAGGTGCTTAATCCTACCCATAAGCAATGCCAAGGAGCAATTCCTCAGGCCCATATTCCTCCCTGCCTTCAGCAGCCCTCTCCCACCTCCGATCTCCTCGTGCATCCGTCCCCACGCTGCCTCCCACGGCTCCGGCTACACTTGAGCTTCACTCAAACCAAATCTTGGATTCTCCAGCCTGGCACTCCACGCGCTGCAGACTCCACCTGCCCACAGCAACCCCTGCACCTCTCGCCCCTCTCCCACATGCTACAGGTTCGGGGTGCTTTGCTCCCCCAAAGCCTGCTGCACATCACCAGCCTCAAAGTGGGCAGATTTGCTGGGAAAGCCATCTGTGATGCTGGGTGCTGGAAGCTCATTTCTGTCCTCCAAATCCCTCATGAAACTCCCTTCTTGCAACCAGTTTTCCAAACACAACCACTTCTGTGCTGCTCCATTCGGTTTACGCCAGGGCTGCCTCCCCAGCCCAGCCACTGCGGCAGCTTATTTCAGCTCCAAAGGCTTCTCTCTAATAAGATGATTTGATGCTGAAAGCAAAGATATCATCAGTCCTGTGTTTCCTTAAGGTAGCCGTTCCCTTAGTACCATACAGATATATACACAGAGGCATGTCTACATATATAGTATTAATCTTGTATTTTATATATATTTCAGTGCAAAGAGCTATACATTCACTTGAGCAGAACTGGGTCTTTTCGACTTCAACTCAGCATAAACTGAATACACAAGTTCCCCATGCAAAATCATCTATACCTTGCACACTATGGACTTCCTGAAACATTGCAGTCTGATTACTTCTGTGGTTTTCTGTCTTAAATGCACTATATACACATAAGGCACTAGAGATATAATAAATTAACAGTCAAACTACTAAATTGAAGGGAAAACAAAGCAGCAAATTCTCCTTCAAGCTGTCCCTCACCTGCGCAATCATCATCAAGAATCATCATGCAGCTTTTCTGCAACCATCATAATTACCATTAAATTTCAAAGAATTACCTCCAAGCCAGGTGCTATCTACAGTTTTAATGTCACTGGTCATTTCTGAAATGCCAAGAAGCATAAAATTTTTCTGATGTTTAATGTGACAGCAACCCACCATTGTGACAGAGTGTGCAACTGTGAAAATTAAATAAATTCGCTCAGCCTTCAAAAGGTGGCATTGTTAAGGATGCTCTGGAGCTGCAATATTATTGTCTACATGGGGGGGAAAATGGAAACCTCACTTTTGGAAGTAAAATGGAATTCTTTTATTCTTACTTCCACATGAACAACAGCGTTGAACGGATTCAGGCAAAAAAGTATATAACGCTATCAGCTTAATTTATCATGGTTGTCAGTCATTTTTATATTTCAAGAAAATTTGAACAATGCATGATGATCTTCATATTTTCCAAAGGTTAACTACTGTAATTTTCAGACTTAAAGAGCAAAACCAATAGCCGAGATCATGATAACATTCCTGAAGTGCAGAAAAGCACTGTAAAATCGGGGAGAGACTATCCAGTAATTGTCTTAATATACTCAAAATATAAAAATTCACTTCCTGGTAAGGTAACTTTTATACTACATTAACACGAGAGCTGATTAAATCACACTCGTCCATATTAATGTAATTTCAGCAAAAAGATGTTACAGGAAAACAAATTAGAGCCTGGAAAAACCAGAACGATAAGAATCTGAACCTGTGGTGCTGCATTTCATTTTAAACCAGTCCCTCTGCTTCAAATACTGGGGCCCTGTCCATCGGTACCTAAAACTGCCAGGAGTGTAACCACAGCTCCTCAATGCTGGAGTTCATATGAGCTAGATTAATTAAAAAACACGCAGAAATAATTTGCTTAATGCATCAAAACCAATTGAAAACAGTGGAATATTTAACCCATAGGTAGATCGTTGTTTCAGAACTCATCCTACATTACGAGGAGCTATTTGTGAAAATAAATTATCACCTGAAAAGTTACGTGGTAGAATTTTCATTTTACATTCTAAACCATAGAATAACAAGCAGCGGTTTGTTTCAATAGGGTTCCAATCTCGTACTTTGATCAGGTTGAAACAAACACGTCGGTATTTTGTGATGAGCACACCGTCAAACCCGAACTATCCTTCGACACCGATTTTACCACAGCAAAATTTACCACTGGGTTTAACTGATCTTTTTGACAAAGCTATCCGGTTGCAATATAGACTCATAATAAAAAAAGCCAGTAGTGAAACCAAACAACTCTCCTACTTCGAGGAAAGCCTCAGTTCCCCCATGCTTTAAAGCGTAAATTCTCTCTCCACCATTTCCAAGAAAAAAATGCTGCTACTAAATAAAACTGCATTGCACACCAAAAGGGACCATCAAACGAGACTGACCTTGACGCTGGCACAGCACACTCGAATGCTGACCAGCGCTCACGTCTGCGCTTGGTCAAAATCTGAAAAAACAGCAGTTCATTACCCAGAGTCTCACAAAACACAGTGCTAATTATTAGCAGCACATCCAGTGACGCGGAGGGGGCGACAAGATGCACGCAGTCATGGTCAACTCTAACGATGAGGACTCCTCTAGCACCAGTGCCGTGGTACTACAGCTGGGAGCAGAAGAGGGGACAACAGCCTGGACACGCTGGCTAGAATGAGCCTCTAAACGTGCCTGTGCTGAGGTTAAAGCTTCAGCCACAGCAGCAAGTTTCTGTGAAATGCTTCGTTCTCAACAAATCATCATCTACTTGCACATCTCCCAGATTCTCTGTAAGCCATTAAAGGCCCACGAGGTGCACAAGAGTTCAAAATTCAAATGACCAAGCATCAGCTTTTATTAGCTGGCCGTGGAAGAGCTACATCTCTCATCCCCCCTGCGTACACAAAGGCAACGCAACATCATCCAATTCTGTTCTGTCATTTTTCTGCACAACTTAGTAAGTTAAACATGTATTTATTTCCCTTTTGAAATATCTCGCCAAAGGCTAAAGCTCATGTTTAGTGTACAGACAGGAGATGCATCTCCCCACAACTGCAAAACATGTCGGAGGTTCAAAAAATGCATTAGTAACAAGAAAAGGGCAATTGGTTGATAAATGGAATATTCCACATAATTCCTTTAATTGCTAAATACATTTTGCTCAGCGAGGACGCATTAAATGCATATAATGGCAGAAGATGAACTGTACATTATTTTTTCTGCCCCGAACAGTGGCAAAGTTCAGGATTCTAATGAAAATTTCAATCACCGTTTTGGTGAACAGAAAGGGTTGTAAATCTAATTCCACATGGCTTCTCCGGCGGTATGGATCACCGCATTGAGCGAACAGAGCAAGTTCCTTCAGCAATCCTCATCACATGGTAAACGAGGTTCTGGTCAGCTGTACTTCAAAATCAGCCTGT
Organism: Bucorvus abyssinicus; assembly: GCA_009769605.1. NCBI lineage: Eukaryota > Metazoa > Chordata > Aves > Bucerotiformes > Bucorvidae > Bucorvus > Bucorvus abyssinicus. The sequence goes on from CM020047.1 coordinate 4,245,301, forward strand.
TTCTAAACCTGCACACGGGTTAAGGTCCAGCTCGGTCTGCCTTTTGCCTAGTGACATAATTTTTGTTTTTTAAAGAGGAGTTTACGGAAGTTTATCAGCCCAACCGAGTCACTCAAGAGAAATCCTTTTTAATTGAAGCAATAACATTGAAGAGATCCGCTATGTCTGACCCCCGAGCTCGGCTACGCAACTCCAGCACTCTGGAGTTGCATGAGGCAACTCGCTCAGGACTCAGTGACGCAGTCAGGTTGTCCCAAGATACATAACATTATCGGACTGATCAGTAAGAGGTTAAATTTTGTAATGAAGCCCTGAGTACAACGAGTAACAAATCTGAGACTCCAGATCTAACAGCAGCAGCTGCTGATGATGCTAATGCAACACTTTGATTTGGTAAAAAAAAAAGGGAAAATATGGGTAAATAAAGGCCACTGTCAAACAATCTAAAGGCAACTATTTTTGCAAGAAAAGTTTATTTACTGGCCACGGTGAGTTTTACAGTGAAACAAACTGCAATCCAATTACTTGCTGCAGAACAAGAGCTTGATTTGATTTTAGGAGAGGTTCTCTCTAATTCCCGTTATTATTTTGTCACTGTAAACTTAGATTTTGCTACAGGGCCAGTGAGTTCAATTTTCAGACCAGTCCTGGATTTACACACCCCCCCTAATCGGTGTGCATGTGTAACATGTAAACAGAACGTCCACAGGCATGACTCTTACACAAACAGAACCAGGAATATACCCGCCTACCTCATTTCTACACACAGGGATCTTGGGGCTTAAAAATAATAACTACAGAAAGTCCTCAACCATCTGCGTAAGGAGAAAGCATTACTGAACGCTCAAAAACCTGGGAAATATAAAGCATCTGGCACAGAAAACGCACACGGGTAAATAAGCAAATCTTGGATGCAAGCTGGATTTCTAGACTATGGATGAGCCAGGTATCCACAGGTGAATGTTAGAAAGAAGAGTCATTTCGCATAAGCTACAGAAAGCACAAGATTTCTATGAAGAGCGATCCCTTGCAAGTGATGGCACATTGTTTAGAAATTACTCAGATGACTCCCCTGAAATTTATTTGAAAGTCAAAGAGCAGCGCATCCATTCTGCCACAAGATGCTCGCACTAGATCGCTCTGTAGGTGTAAGAGCTCCCGTGCAACACTCGTTATATTATTAAAAAGCACTTTAAACAGTTGCCCCACACATTTTCAGTTTGAGAATCTGAAAGACAACATCATCTGAAGGCCCCAAAGATGTGTTCTTGGGGAAAAGCCTTTGGGAAATCTCAGGAGCGCTCCAAGGAAAGCCAGGCTTATCCCCGTGCTCGTGCAGGGCTCTCCTGGCTGACCTGTACCTCAGGCAGTGCTCGCCATGCACCCAGTGAGTGTGGCACGAGCAGCGCTGGACCTCGTCTGTGAACATCGCAGGTTCAGTGTCCAACACCTCCCATGGCATCTCACGATGAGCAACGGGAGCTCCGTGAACAGGCACTGCAGCAGAGAACGTTCCTCAACTTTTCTACTTAGCCCACCCAACGGCCCCAGCCATTGCAGGTTATCACGGGTTTCTAATCACACGATTTACCAAGCTTGAAAATAATGTTCCCCATAAATTTTGAATCACTGAAGATGGCAACCACCAGGAGAGAGAACTTCTGCCTCTAACACCAGATGTGCCAGCAGTGAATTCAGCATCTACCATGCTTAATAAGTTAGAACCAGAAGAACTTAACCACACCACGACTTGGAGATGCAGCCCTGCTCTGGGTTTGAAGAGCTTTACTCCTTCACTCATAGCCAGTCCAGCTCTGGCATTGATAAGGCACAAAGGCAAGAACAGCTTTAGACACAAAGCCTGACTTGAGTAGGTTACACAACAAGCAGAGGAATCAAAGAGCCCACGAGCTCACAAGCAAACTGCAGTGAGACGCTGTTAAGAAAAGTCACAACGACACAACAAAATTTTCTTTCGGTTAGCTTGAAAGAACAGAAGGACAGCTCAGAAATGTGAACAGTTCAGCTGTGCTGGGTAACCACTGCAAACCTGACATTTCTTCTCGGAAGCATTCTTCTCACCTACTCCCCCAGATATATAGGTAATCTTTTGTCAGAACATAAAAAGTCATGTCTGTATCAATTGTGTATAAAAAAAAAATCTAGCACTGTTGTTGGGCTCAAATTATGATAAACATGATTTAAATGAACGTGTCTCAGCTTATTAAAAAAATGATATAAAGTATTTTCCTATGGGGATTCAGTGGGCAACTGCTCTGTGGGGAATTACCACAGAATCATCTGGTTGGAAGAGACCTTGAAGATCATCAGGTCCAACCATTCACCCTGCACTGCCAGGGTCCCTAAGCCATGTATGTCCCTCAGCGCCACATCAACACAAGCAAAATAGTTGGTAGACATCATCCCCAATGATGCTCGCAAGCGTTGTGGAGATCTTCTTAACAACGTTTTTACCAATGCTTTCAACAGAATGAAAACAGCAGCTCATTTTGGACAACGCTCAATTTTTGATAGCAGTAAGCATTACTTCCAAGTTTACTCTCTGCCCCTATGCCTGGAAATGTGCTTCTAGCAAATAGTTAGATCACAGTAAACAAAGAGACAGTAAAATGATAGTAGGTGAATGGTTGAGCCCGGTACACTTGCCAGTTCAGAAGGACAGTCTCTTGAAGTCACTGGCTTCCTTGTGCCTTTCTGAAAGAAACGTGAATTAGGGAGTTTCTGGTGAATGTGGAGACAGTCCGAGATTCTTAGAAAATGTCAAATTTAACAGCACGAGGAAACGTCTTTTGAATCAGAAGATGAGAACTCAGGGGAGTTAAATTAACAACATAGCACAACATTTTACCAAGTAATAGCACTATATTTTTTCTTTTATGGAGCACTGCTCGGGGCAATATTTAATCTCTTGAGTTTAATGAACTTTTAAAACTACTCAATAAATACTCAAGGCCATGACAAGTACAATCATAAGATAAATTTAGCTCTACTCCAGCAGACTATATCACTTTTTGTTATTAAAAAATGTTAATTTTAATATACTAGGGGACTTCATTTCTATAAAATAAGGTGTCAGGGTTTCTAAATTCATATCACAATGGTTAGTTTTCATTAAAGATGTTAAGTACATTGTCATTTTTAATAAAAATACATGGTAAGCCCTTCTTTCTAGGCTAATAATAGAACTTTGGATAAATAGTGCTATCTATAAAATGTTCCAGCTCTCAGCAAGGCTTCCTTTAGTCACTATGGAGGTGACAATTTTGGGAAATTACTTAATGAATTTAAGTCACATAGCTAAAGAATTTGGGATGGACCTCGCAGTGAAAACCTAGCTAATTACTGCATATTAATGTATTATGCATATAAAATAATGTAGCTAGAATAAACAAATAGATGCTACATCTATGGGAACAGTAAAACAAAATGACATTCAGAAAATCCATAGAATTCATTATTCAAATGTGATACAAAAAATATCAAACTACTGAACCGGATCAGAATTTCTACAAGGTCCTGGCACACGTATGCTGAGTTATTTTGTGCCTTTTGGGTGGATTTTAGACTCCAGTAGATGGACAAAGTCACTGCCACAGTGAAGGAATTTACCACTGTCTTCAGTGGGACCACATCCCTTTTCTGCCACAATAATTCAAACAGAGCCACTCTCAATAATACCGCTCCCAAGTCTCACCTGGAAGTTGTTTACTGCTCTTCACATGCATCCAGAAGAAATGCACTAGAAGAATGCAAAAGCTGCGCTGTCCAGTAGTCGACAGGAAGGGGGCGCTAAAACTGAGGCTATGCGCATAGGCTGCCCTACTACTTTCAAAGCATTTTTAACTAGCACTACAAAGAGCATCTGCCTGTTGTTCAAGAGCAGCTCACAGTTCTGTCCACACCATCTCCTGGTACCACGATGACATACCAGAGAAAACAAAATCAAAGCATCAGGAGGTTTTGGTCAGCGGCAGGAGAACGTCAAAGAAACAGAGTCCGACGTACGCGGGTCGCCACACTGCCACAGACACACAGCCTGCTGATGACAGTCCATCCAAGAACACCATCCACCTTGCCTTTATACATAAATACGTCGCTCCTTAAATGCCTCCAACAGTGCCTACGGCTCTGTATATACGCTCTGAACTACCAGACATGAAGTACCAAGTAGTCTGCCCCTTTATTTTTCATTACCTCCCTGAAAAATAGAGAAAATCAACCACTGCAATACTTTTCGAAACATTTCTGGAAGTCTGTATATTGATTTAACCTCTTTTATGCCACATTTCTTTCAATTCCCAGAAACATGCCTCAGTAAAACACCCTTATTAGCTTCAAATAGCTGCCAAGAGGTACCATATGCAAAGACTCTTCTCATGAGAAGTATCTAGCCCCACGGACACCAAATTATGCCTGCTTGCTTTAGCCCTACATGTACAAAAAACCATTATATTTCAGCTTTCCCTAAAACCAAACTTACTAGGCTCACCCAAAAAAAAAAAAAAGATGTTTAAAGCCAGCATGCATTTTTCTTACATAAATATCCGTGAAAGATCTAACTACATAAACACACCGCCTCGCGTTCAGAAAGGTACGTGTGGCATCTCTCAAGCCGCACAGATCACTTACACTGAAAGCATCCACAAAAAGCCTTCAGGGTTACACAGAACTCATCTTCCTGCTTCCTAAATTTCTTCTCAGTCTGATAAAAAGGTTTGACCGTTTTCATGGGACGCAGGAGGTTGTCATTCTGGTCCGTGACAGAAGTGCCGTACCTAATCAGTCACCACCGAAAAGCGTGGTTATTCCCAGCAGTGCTCTGTCAACAAGCCAGTGGGGCCACGCGCCCGCACCTGGGCCACCTTCATCAGCTGCTGTTGTCAGGTTTAATGTGTTCTGCAGGTACCAAAATGAAGCACTTACGCTCTCCACTTTCCCTTTAATAAACCTTCTCTGCACCTTCTCCCACTTCAAATTATGTTGTTCTTGTCTGTCTGCACGAGTTGCTCCGCCAGAAACACTTCCCATTGCAAGCTGCTAAGGCTGGCCAAGGTACAAGAGTCGCATCTCTACGGCTCTCCTGGGATGCTTACCTTCCTCTTCAACAACACACAGCTGCAATCAGTGCTCAAGACAGAAACCTGCATAGACTTAAAATGACATTTTATTGACATGAACCTAGCTGAATATTCAACCAACCTCCTGCATGACCTCTTAAATCAGGAGACTCCTTTTACTTCACCTTCTCCCTGATCCACGCCAGCTTTGGCAAGAGGAGGTAGATCAAACATTACCAGTGGGAGAGCTTCAGCAGGAGCGCTCAAGTGCTTTAAAACAGGTTTTCACCAACAGCCTCTTCAATGATTCTGATTAAAGCTGCATGTGAGGTGCCTTCACCTCCTCCTACACTTCCCTGTTTGTACTACAGATGTCCCAACCACAGCTCTTCCAGAAGCCCAACTGCAGCTCGGCTCCCCCACTTCTATCCAGTTTTACAAAGACATTTTAGGACTGGAAAACAGAAATTGGGTGGTTTCTCCAAAGCCAGAGGACCAACGGTCTTTGACCCAGTCTAGTCTCTCTTCTCTGGTCCCATTACTCAGTGTTGATACGAAAGCTTGAACACTAAATACATTTACTGTTCTAGCCATTCCACACACAGCACAAAAGATGCACTTTCAAACTTGCCAATTATCTTTGTTGAACATAAAGCTACCCAAAATAATTGTGTATGTTCGGTGCAGGCCTCCTAAGAATTTTTTCTCTTTAATTACCTTAGAAGGCTGCTGATTGTAGCTGATGATACAGCTTTGTCAAAACAGAGCCAATGCTATCAAAAGTAGAGCATAAAAGGCAAGATAACCTTTCTGCTGTGTATGGAGCAACAGACAGAACTGAAACAAATTAGACAGAAAACAAGACTAAAAGGGAATCCAGTATTATTACAACCATGCAACTAGGTAGAAAATTTACACAGGGAAAACTGTACTTGTGATTTCCCGTTCAAACATAAGCCCAACTAAACAGATAACACCTTCAACATTTTGCATCCCCTGAGTTGAGCTAAACAAACCCCTTCTCCTATGGACTGCAAGGTTGATGACTCAAATTCATCACCGGGGAAAAAAATTATACTCAGTGCTTGCATTCACAGTGCTTCTGTGCAATGTGCTGAGCTAATTTAATTTCATTAGTCAGGTCCAACCCACATGCTGGCTTACACTTGAGCTACCTTGAAGAGTGGTTGTGAACAAAAAAAATCATGTCTTTACTAAGTAAAATCCATTTCTTCCCATTTGAGATGGAGGTTTCCAGTCTCGTAGGAGTAATGGAACACAACTGACATTATAATTCAATAAAGGGAGAAGAACTCGTATCTGTCAGTCCATCTTTAAATCACAGGGCCCCTTTCTTGTTCCTCCTAGATGACCTCTGCAACAGAGCTGTCAGCTTCAAAGAGCTTAATATACTGCTAAGATAACCCCTCTAAATTTCTTCCCTGGCTCACTGACATTCTGTCAACTAGGAGAAAACTTAGCCAAAATTTGGGATCGCTGGGAATTTTCAGCTTGCTCAAGTAGCACGTCAATGCTGTGCGCATCTGCCCAGCACAAACTCCTCAAGAGCCTGGTGCTATAAACTGTCAGGAGTCCAAGAACTCCCCTAATGCCTCCTAGGAGCACAGCACTTGCCAACTAAGAGAGACTCATGGGCAAAGAGGGTTTAACTGCATTTGTCTTTTAAACACCAAAGTCCACTTTTATACATGCTGGAAGTTAGACTTAAACCAAGGAGCCTGTGAGTCTCAAAAGTTTTCCTCGTAATTTTGAGGAATGTTTTCTGTTCATTTATGGCAGTTGTGATTCAAAGCAAGTTCAAGAAGTTTTGTACTTACTCTGTCCTGCAATTCCCTCCAGGTACTGTGTATGACAGCAAGATAATTTCATCTCTATGTCAGACCTCGATTTAGAACCTAGTTGCTGAAATTGAGCCACTGAAAGAGTCTACATTTGCTCATCTAAGGCTAAAAACCACCACTACTAATTCTAAATGTTGTGGAAGAAACCAAGATTTGGGGTAATTAACATTTGGGCAGTCAATTTAGCTACCATCCAAGACAATGCTTTACTTTGTTTCCCGATTTTGCTGGACTTTAAGTAGCAAGCCTTTGCCATCAAAATCATTCACAGTCACAGGACCAAATTATTCATTATCTGAAGCCCATTTAACCAAATTTCCCACCATTGTTTTTCAGTAAAATACAGCTTTTAACTTCTTTTCCCCCCTCAGCAGAGCAATTTCCAATCACCTTTTACACAGTTGCAATTTCAAACACTGAGTGGGTGACACAGAACCAGGAGTGGAAAAAACTCCAGGGAAGAGACTGACAATCAACTCAAGACATTATTTATTAAGCCATGTGAAGTGAACATTTGTAATCTGCAAGTTCAGTGATAACAGCTGCCAGCTGCCCTTGGCCACGCTAACAGGAGGGTACAACCCCCTACCAGCCACCCTACCATCAGCAGTTGGCAATTAGTGTGTTTTTAAAAATACAGCTAATGGGCAAACCCGGTCAGTTTTACTGCAGGAGTAGAAGCATTGCCATTTCAACTGCCTGCTGTTGGCGCGGTGAAGAGGTATTGGCTGTCTTTGCCGTGCACAGCACACAGTGCGAAGGATTTTGGAGAGGCAGTTAGCAGGGGCTGCAGGGTGCGTGCTTCTGACCTCAACACTCGATGTGCTCCTGACAATGCGCCGGGAAATACCACACGTTCTGTGGAGCTAAGGAGGACACCTGAGCAGCACCATTACCCGCCCCTGACATGAGGCTTTGCATACGGAGATGGCGAGATTATTACATCTCTATCAAGGAATGTGGCATTATAAACTTAAGCAAAGGAGCGGGATGACGCAGAGACAACAATGATTAATGTATGAAGAGAGTCCACCAACCATTGAGGCAGTAATAAAGGTATTAATTTGGCTGCAAACATTAAAATATGTACAGTAAGATGGATTTTTGAACAGTGCAGTGTGGCATAACCTTAATACAGTACATTAAAATCATTCATTACAATGAATAAATAGCTTAATGAGATTTGAAACATCTAGCACTCCGTAAGTGGGTGATGAAGTGAAGCCTCATATCAGCACCACTGAACATAAATTATGCAAAAAGCAATACTTTTAATGTCATCTATTCACTGGCATTGTTGCTTTTGTTAAATATTCAAGTGTACATCTAGGACAATATCAAATTAGTCTGTACGAGAATTTACAACAAATTCCCTAACACAGCCTGATTTGCATAAGAGTAAACAGAATAAAAATACGCACATATAGTGTGATTTCCTTCCACTGATTTATTTTTGTGAGGAAGAGAAATACATCTTACCAGGGGTTTAATGTCTCTTTTTGGTCTTTACTTCCAAAAATCCAGTTGCCACATTAAACACAGGATATATGTAATATACCCCTGCAGTTTAACATGGTATAAGATAAACTGCTGAAGCACTTTCCACCTCCCCCTATTAATTTAAACAACTTATTAACAAATCAAGCCATTTTATTTAAATTACGTGCCTAACCATGTAATTAGTTAAGTAAAACCACTTAAAGCACATTTTTCTTCCTATTTTAAACTGTGATGTTGGAGCCATTCTATGCTAAAGAAGAAAGAAAAGCAATTACTCTAGCAATTTTTTTAAGAAGGCTGGTACACAAGTTCTGTGCAGCACAGACAAGGCTGTGGATTTTGTTTAACAATCACTTATTTCTTTGCGGCATACAGACACAGCTCTGGATTTTGGATTAATTTCAATAAATACAAAAATCTTTATTCTAACTGTTCCAAAGCACTTGTTATTTAAATTTGGAAGTACAGGATTACTCGTGCATGGCTGCCTGTCAATTAATCCAGTATTGCCCTGTGGATTTTCCCATTTGTGATGGGAAAATAGAGTTTTTCCAGTTCTCTGCAGAAACAGCGGCCATTTACCTACAGGCGGTACTTGCAGGGGCAATGCACACATTTAGCCGATGTTTACGGGTAAAATGAAACCCGTATTTCCTCCAAAGATAGTAAAAGGCATTTTTGGAGGTTATTTTCCCGTCTCTAGTATTAAGCTGAACTTTTATAAATAACAGAACAGCAGTCAGAGTAGCAGCAATAGTGAAAGAAATTAACAATCTTAACGGCATCAGTGTAATTTCTCGAAATCGGGCAAAACACGCTGGAGAATATTAAAGGAGGATTTCAGGATTACTTGGCGGTTTTATCAAGGATGCAGTATTTTACTTTGTCATTTACATGCTCCTGTACTTATCCTCCTAAAAGCACTCAATTCATTCCTGCAGCTTCGAACAAGTAAAATGTTTGGGAGGTGCTGGGGAGACTGATCACCCACCGGCGCCCGCTGTCGCAGCCTGCTCCTCAAACACGGTGTTTGTTACGGCATTTGGCACCCGGGGCAGGCACTGCCCTCCCGGGGCCCTGGCTGTCAGCAGCGCAGGCAGAAGCGCAGCCTTTGGCTCTCCAGTTGCCACCCAAAAGGTCCCCACACGCAGCATCTCCTTTCTCAGGATGGGAGCGCAGCCTCCTGGCAGCAGCTGAACAACCAGCAGGTCTGTGGAGCAGAGTCACCCCGGGACGATAAACCAGGGGAACTGTGAACACAGCCTGGAAAGAAACTGCCCAGTGGCCACCGATTCTGAAACACGCTCACCCTCATACCAATGCACATCCACAGCACTTTGGTTTTTGCCCAGAGCATCAAATCCTGCCTCCAGGAATCAGACTGGAGTTTTGACCAAATCCAAGAGAAAGCCACGTTCTGCCTTCCCAGCCCCAGCAAGAGCTGCAGGGGGATTTCCTACCCAGCTCTTCTCAGTGGTGCATGCAAATCGCTGATCCCTTCCGCCTGCTCCCAACGAGTACCAGGCATCGAGGGAAAGTGACCCAGAAGAGTGCTCAGCCAGGAGCCACACGGGAGATGGTGACAGTGGGATTGGCCAACAGTCACACAGCCAGGCTGCGTGAAATCGAACCGAGAAGCTGATGGATTGCTTTGAACATGGGCTCTCGGAACTCCTATAGATTCAATGGGAAAAAGAAAAAAAAAAAAGGAGTGAAACAAAGATTAACCAAGTATATTCCCTACAGTGTTCTGGAAAACTCGGTGTTTACCAACTTCAAAATCCAGCAAGTTCTATTGTCCAGCACCTATTCATCAGCTACAAAGTGGCCTGAAATAAGTTATCAATGTGTGACTTTCTCGTCAGCTGTGCTTACCCTTCCCCAGTCTCTCAGATTCGTAAGGTATTTATAGACGATTGTTTACATCCCCTTTGAAGCTGTTTGCTACAAAGGATTCAGACAAACATTTTAATCACTGGTTACTTCTCCAAGGTCTTTCAGTTTTACTGGGTGCTAGTACACAGCCCAGTCACAGTGTTACAGTAGTCTTGGTACGAGCCGTCATCCGAACTCGAGGGGTTTGTACTCAAAAGGGTGCTGTAGGGCAGCACTGGAATTCTCAGGATGCTGGAACAACCAGAGGAGCCAACACATCTCATCCAAGAAAACTGAGTGGTCAAGGATCCTGACATCCTGTGTTCATTAGGAGAGGTCAGAAAAGGAAAACAAGCAAAGCCAGACTTGGGTGCTCTCAAGAACCCTGTCAAAGTGTCACTTCCAGACTTCGTGGAAAACACATCAGCTCTGACAGCCTGACCCACTGGGGAGCAGTTGCTGACCAACAGCGGGTGGGGGGATTCACTTTTAAAGCACACACAGCAGCATATGTTGCACGCTCCAATGAGACATATACAATTTCATGTACAAAATCATAGGTAAGAAAAAAATCTCCAAAAATTACTCAGGACTAGAAATTTCTTTCCAAGAGTAATTCTAGGGGAGATAAAGCCACAGAGCTCAACTCTGCTGCAGGATAAACAGGTGTTTACCTTCATTCAAAAGCAGAGCTCACAGTAGAAGAGTCATCTCAACCATCACAATAGCATTATCATCCCCTAATTCTTCATTAAATGCAGAAGGGAAGCTTGCTGACCCAGTCAAACATCTTTCTTTTTCCCCCTCGATGCTCACTCTGTCCATATCTCTGCAGCACACGGCAGAACAGAGGGGGTACAGCAGCTGTCGCAACAGGGGCTGTGGACTCGTGTTTGCGGAACACATCCCAACCCGATTACACGCTTCGGCAGCTACCGCTTTTCAAATGCAATATAAATTAATTTCTCAACAACGAGGGCAATTAAAAGGTCTGCATACTATAAAGTAAGAATACCTGCAGACACACCAACCTGTTTTTTCCAGTAATGCCAGAGCTGTAAACAAAGCTGAAAGCCAGTGATACTGAGACATCAGATTTCCATGCCCTGATTATGGGTCTGTTAGTATGGCTAACGGAACAGTTACTAGTTTAGTTTAACACAGTATTAACTCCAGAACACTTTGTTATACAGTAAGTTACATGTACCAACTAAATCTTGTCCTCTAACTAAAGGACTTAATGTGAAGTAAAAAAGAAAGCTTTAACTTTATTTGTGGTAAAACGACATTGTTAGGTTTAAAACAATCAATGCAACCAGCAGTTCTGGATCTTGTTTGTAGTCCTGTTTTCAACCATTCAATACCAGCTGCTTCAAACCTCCAACCACACCTGAAGTCTGAGCAAAAACACCCAATAATGGCCAGCAAAAAACCTACTCTGACAACTCAGTGGACCGACTGCGCTACCTGTGAAGCGGTGATTTCCTGACAGCAGTCAGGTAAATAGGAGTTGTTAGAAATAATTCAGAATACCGCGATGATCACATTGGCTTCCTACTCTTCACACACGAACTCCAGAAGAGCCGCACCTGGTTTTGCCCATTACACCCAAAACGCCAACACACATCTCCATGCAACCTCAGCACACTCCGGAGAGGGGAGGCTTTATTGTCCTGCTGTGCTGGAACTAAAGGTTAATGGAAACGCAAGAGAAAAAATAATAGTAATACTGGACATGGCCTGTGCCAATCCAGGAAGGCAGTCCCCGAGGAACGCCCACGGAAACGCGTTTTCACCCATGGAAAGGCTGAGAAGGAAAGCACCGTGCCTCCCAGGGAAAGGGGGACGCCCGCTCCCCCTGCACTCAAATGGGACCGCAACCCTCAGAACACTCGTCTGCAACTCCCCCCTCCTAACAGAAAGAGCATGAAAAGCCTCCCCTTTAGCTAGCTTGGATCAAAATTAAACAGTTACCCTGTCAGGCTTAAGCAGCCAAATGAACGTAGGGAGCAAAGGAAAGGAAAGAACAACGTGTTGAAGCGGGTTGGCTTACCCAGGCGGCTGGCACAGCTCCTGGCCGGCCGCCAGCAGGGGCTCCTTGTGAATACTACTCGTACGACAGAAAAGCAAGCCACCACGCTTTGACCAGTACCAATTCTTGCAACGTGGGCTCTTCTTTGGTGACAGAAACCTCTTGTGCCCTAATCACAGGCGTAAGTGAAAGTCTTGCTCCCAGTCAGCAGTGCTATTTAACTACCCCAGCTAACGTACAGGTCATTGAGAGACCTGTATTTAAACACAGAGCACACGGCAATCTCCACAAAGGCAAGATTATTTTCCCTTCCTTGAAAAACACCCCTAACTCCCAAGTGTTCACACTGCCCATCTTTTGGTTTTGATGTATCTTCCCAGTCGCTGCCTCAGACCCCTGAAGAAAGCTCCCACCATAAGACGACAAAAATAATAGTAGGACAACAAAGTGCCTTTCCTTACCCCAACAGCTGGCTTTAACTAATCTTTGGTGACTGAACAAGCTAGTGCAGGTGTGGAACGTCTGTGGGAAACTTGGTGGCATGCAGATAAATGAAACCACCAGCTTCCTGCAGCTAACAATCACGCAGAATGGCTTCTGCGCCGGCTGCCACCGCTGCCGTCAAAACAGACACCGCGGGGTGTCATCAGAATTCAGGTGCAGTACACACAGTGGCTTTCCTTTCCATAATCATTTTATTAAGCAGTTTCCAAGACACCTAAGCTGCCGCTTTAATAGCCCACAGACTGTACTGTCTTTGGCCACACACTAGCATTCAATCAAAAGAAACTGTGTGTCGGATGCAAGTTATCATTTGGAGGGAAATAATCATATTTAGGTTTTTCTTCAGGAACAGAGTAAGCAATTGTGTTGCCTTTGCTGAGGTCAGGCAGGTTACTGGTGGAGCTTGTCACATCTGACCCACAATGTTGATGCCACCGCAGCTCAGCTCTTCTTTACCTTTGTGAAGCTAAACCACCAGCCAATAATGATATTACAGTGGAGGAAGAAAACTCCAGTGGTCACAAGTGAGAAATTCTCAGGAGCCAAAGATTACTCTAGGAAGCTTCATGAAGTATGAGGCTTAAAATCCATAAACATTTTTATATAGTTCGAGTTATGCAAGAAATCAGACCTCTGGCATCTGACCTTGATGCAAAGTGTCATAAAGTCTGAATGCGTGAAGACTTAAACCGCAGCCTAGCCAGGAAAAGCCAACAGTCACCCAGTGCAAAACCAAGTCTAGCAATTTCAGTGTCTAATTTGGAAACCACAATGCAAATGGTCCACAGAACTGTTTGGGATATAATTTCATTTCCACATACGGAAGTGAAAGGATCTCTCTGAAACTAGGCTAAACAGGCAAATGCAGATTTTACTTGCCAAAAATGGGTACAATTAAAGAGACAATCTCTTCTCAGAAGCCAACTTAAATTTACACTCTCTTTAATTTGGTTAAGTTCAAAACTGAAGCAGATTTTTCCACTCACTAGTACCAACACGTGCTTCAAAACGTCTAATCAGGAGAAGTTTTGCATCAGGGACAGATGCCACCTCCACATGCCAACAGGCCCGCGTTTGCTAGCCACCCGGCCCCCAAGATCTGCTAAGCCCTCTCCTCCCCATCATTATCATAAAGGTACTCCCTGAGACATATGATACTTCACTCACTAGGTCTTACTCTATAAACACACACTTCAGAAATAATTAGGCTTGCAAGTCCTTCTGCTCAAACTTGTGGCTTTTTTCAGTTTGAATGAAACAAAAATTTTCTAAACTCCTCCTAGGACTAACTCCAGGTTCTCAGGGAATGCTGGAGACCCCAGAGAACAGGACTTTTGCCTAATGATTTGTAAGAAAACCGGAAAATATGAAGAAATAAGGCTGAATTGAATGAGAGTCCTCTGAATAATGAGCTGATTGTCAGCTGACAATCACTGTTCTAGTCCAGAAAAATTCCTTAACAGTTTAAATACCATGATACCTCTCCACCCACAAAAAAACCAAACATTCCGCACCTGCTTCTGCTTTCCATTTCACTCATCACCTTTTGATTTTTTTACTGAAATAGTGACAACTAACAAAGTGCTAATACCACAATGAAGGACCGGGCAAGAGAAAAGTCTACCTCAGTATTACCTCACAGGAAAAGATCTCTTCAGGCAATAAAATTGTGTGAAAAACTTTGGAGACCCAACTTCATACAACTTTAAAAGTGCAGTGCCATTACAGGGCGAGAGGGCAGCCCTGGGAGAAGATTCAGCTGCTGGTAAAAATCACAACATCACTTGACAAGACCAAACACTGAATTTAATTGTTTCCATATTTTGCAGAGCCTACATAGAAGTGCTCAAATATTATTTTTAACATGTTAAAACAAAAACGTTTTCTCAAGTCAGGGGCACACTTAGGTTTTTGTTGAAGATGACAAATGGCACTTGTTCGTGCCATCAGAGAACAAGGCGCACAGGAGATCTGGGAATCACACCCCTGCAAACATGAAATTCTGGGCAATCCCCTGAGCAGACTAATTTCTTCAGCACTAATGAAACAAGGAGATCTGGAAATACCAGCACTAACAAAGCCTGGCTTCCACTGCAAACTTAGACAAGAGTTCCCTGCAGTTGAAGTGGTTCTGCAGTTTTACCTGCCATCAAGATGCTCCAGAGTCAAATAAAGTATAACATACAAGATAGATTTTTCCTCACATGCCACCTATAATCCTTGCAGGAACTTTATTATCTTTGATACTTCTACTTCTTGCCAGCAAACCTGGAGTGGGGTAGTGAAGCTGGCCAGATGGCTGAAAAATTACTGGGAAGTCAAGAAGGGAGAGAGACAAGGGGCACTCGAGCTTTGGTTCCTTAAAGCAGGCTGGAAAGCTCTTGATGCAGCACTGCCTACTCAGAGCTGCCAGAACACAAAGAAAGTAAAACTTAAAGTATTTGTCTTACAGGGTATTTCTAGATTAGACAATGAACATGGGCTTTAAAATAATTTTTTTTATATTCAGTATTTACAGACCCCACCTGGGTATGAATTTAACCAAAGTTCCCTCCCCCAAGACATACCTTTACCTAAGATCATTCAGCCTAGACAATGTGGTGGGAGCAGAGCTGAATCCATCTGACCTTTTCTGTTTAATTAAATTTCCCTTATTTCTACCACTCTTTCTTCTCAATGGCTTACAGACAAATCCATTATTCTCTGCTTGTGTTTTTTCTAAGTCTGAATAGATGTCTCAAACATACGAGCTGTTTTGGTTCTTGGGGCAGGGGCGGGACAGCAGCAAGTTGTTTACTTGGCATTTCTAATGGAAAAAAAAAATCATAAAAACAACCTGAAGAATAGATGTGCCCACTTCATTTGCAAGCACAAATGCTTAAATTGCACACGCGGCCCAGCCATACGTACCTGGACATTTTTCACAAACTCAATTAAATGCTCCAGTGCTTTTCAATATTTTTCTGCTTGTCAATGTAACGAGATGCATGCACACAGAACCCTCTGCCTTTCAATCAGCCTTTTTATCTAGTCCCATTACTTTAGTAACAGGGCTGTGTTTTGCGACATAACAACGCGCCGCTACATAAATGGCCATGATGAGCCACCGCGCATTTCAGTATCCCAAGGTATTAAGGTTGGGTTTAGATTGGAGTCTTACAGCCCCCTTTGGGGGCTTTTCATCTCTTCCTAGAGGGTAATAATGTATGAAAGTTATAAAAATCTCAAATCCAAAATTTAGTTTGGATTGAGCAACATGTCAGTATTTTTCCATCCTTAACAGAACCAGTTCACCAATTCCAAGTGAAATCTGACTTCAGGGCTCAGACATTTCCCCCTCCACACCTTTTTATATTAAAAGAAATAATCCACAAATATCTGCTGACAAGATTTTTTTTTTCCTTTTTTTTTTTTAATTTCTGAAGTCAAATCTCTGCCATGGACCCATTTTATGCTTCATTGAAATAAAGCTACTGGTACATTGCACAAAAGCTCCTTTTTCAGAAATGGGAAACCTAAAATGGAAAGGAACTAGGTCTATACTATGAGATTATTAAGGAAACATTTGTCTTTAAACCACCTTAATTCCCAGTTCACGGCTGTACTGTAACACTAGGCTCATTGCTTTCGCTCTGCCTACAGCGCAATAGGTTGTGTGAGTACCGAGGGGACTAAAGTAAATTCTTTGTTATGTCTACACAAAGTAGTAAATGAAGCATGCAGCTCAAACCTCTCCTGCAGCGGCCAGATCCTTAGTGCTTTTCCTTTTGGAGTGGGAGATTTAATGGTATTTTCTTTCCCATATGCTTCATCTTTCAGCTTTAGCATAAAAAGTAAAGGGGAAAAAATCTAAAGGCTTCGTTTTGCACTAACTGCTCCCTTCAGATTGAGACATGTCTTGATGAAAGCTCAGTTGTGATGGAGCGAAATCAAAAGAGGAAGAAATTTCACCCTGTGAGATGATACTTAAAAGGGGGGGGAAAAAGTCCTTGGGAAAAAAGTTCTTTCTTGAGTAATTAGCCATAATCTTAGATAAGACAACAGATCAAACAAGTCCTCCTAAAAGAGTTGCTATGGGAAAGAAAGAGAGGTTTTCTGCAAGGGTTTACAAATAACGCTGCAAAAATTAAAAAGCAGAAACACTGGCAAACTTTTCCATCAAAATTAAAACAAATCATGGAGTTGTGTCTCTGCTCCATTTCAGAATATGGAAGCGGTCTGGGAGGGCTCCAGAGAGAAAAAATGTATTCCTCCCCAAACGCAGAGCACAAGGTTTCCATTCTACAAGGATTTCTAGCTATTCACTGGGGGCGCTGCTTGTCCAAGCTAGACCTCAGGAGGTGGGGTAGGACACACAGCCAGGGGAGTCCAGGGACCCAGAACAGGTCCCACTGTGCTGCTACTCAGCTTTGGATTCTCCACAGATTTCTTTGCCCTCTCTCTCACGGACTCTTACTACCAGATTAAAACAAGTAAGACTTTAAATCATAAATAATTAGGAATTCTACATTTTCCCCATCAACACAACACCACAGAGACAATAACTTGGAGGAAACCTTTGTGTACCTGCAATCCCCAACTGCCTCAAGCCCTGAGCCCACCTTACAAGTCTAATTTCCACAGATGTCATCTATAATTCCCCAGGGGGGTGGTGGGCTTCCATGGCCACCTGCGTCTGCCAACTCCACCAACTCTGGAAAAGCAGCTGGATAAACTGGTGTCTGAACTTCTGGCCTGAATAAAGCCTTCAGAAAAAAAAAAAACCACCACACACACCCACCCCCTACATTCACCATCCTTGTTTTAGCCACATCCATCCTCGAGCACATCCATACTACATCTGAGTAACTTCCCAATCCCAAAATAGTCGCACTCAATTCCTGAGCTAACACTTACCAACTTGCCAGATGCTTTACCTCAGATGACAAGTTTTCTTTTATATATGTGATGAAGACTCAAATCAAACCCCAACTATAAATATTTTAATGAGACACTTTTGTCACATTGTGAAAACCTAATTAAAGGGCTCGTTATATGTGAGAGTAAGCGCTGTCTAAATAAAGCTGGTGTCATATCCTGCCCTGTGCTCATTAGACACCCCAAGCTTGAGAGTTCTCCCCTACTCCCAACCCAGACGTGGCTCCCCGTCCTCTCACAAAGCCTGGGCTGAAGAGTCCCCAGTGGGTCCGTAACAGCTCTCCACTGCGTCAGTCTGCTCAGGCTGCTGGATGTGCAGCACCACCACCTCCCTCACCGTGACAAAGCAGACGCAGGCTGGCACGCAGCAGAAGGCAGGCAATGCTGGGATGAACCCCTGAAGATCAGCTCAGTGCTGCCTTTCACCCCCAACCGAACTACCTGCGTTTTTGAGCCAGATTAACTGCAGACTGTTCTATCTCTCTGCAGTCCTTTTGCACTGTCACTTTATCTGTGTTACTCTCAGACATCTAAAAAAAATTTCTGGCCAAGAAATAAACATACACTTAGATGGTAGTTTGTTTCTTCTTAAAAATCAACGTTTCTAAAAAGGTACTTTGAGTCATGAAAGCGAAACATAAAACAGATCTACAGCTGTAACTTGTTTGTTGCTCTTTTCCATAACAGACTTCTAAATCCTAGCTTTGAAAAGACCACAAGCAAAACTATTATGTTTGCGTTTAAGTGTGTGCCTGACCTCCTCTACCAAGGTCCTGCCCCTTTCGTGCAGGGTACTATTGAATTTCCAGAGGTGATCCAGAGTTCAAGGCCAGGAGTCACGGGCAGACCTTCCGTGCCTCTGTGCAGATCCATTCAGCAGCCGCTGCATCCCGCCTGCCCTGCTCACACGAAACCCTGGTGATACCGAGCAAGCGGCGACCGAGGCCACGGAGCAACCTACGGGCTCGAGAATCAAACCAGAAAACCTGAATCCTGGAACATTTTCCCTTCGGGTAGATCTTGACACATCTTCTACACTTTGCAGATTTGTGACATGACTACTTTCAGCTGTATATAAATGCTTCTACCTCTAGAATATTTTTGTCCACGCTGTGTCTCATCAACACAGCAAACAGGGAATACAAGGCAAGTTATTTAACAGGCACTCTTCTATCTATATGATTAAACGGAATTGGAAATCCCACGTCTGCCGCCTTAATCTAGACCCTGAAATACTCAAAAATGATGAGCTACACCACGGGCTGATGGGACCAAACCAGCCTTTCTATCATCCATTAATGACACAGCACATCTTAGTAGATGCAAGATGGGATTGTGCCTGTGACTGAAAGTGTGAGGTCTAAAACCAGAAACACCCATCCACACAGAACTGGGAATAAACCAGGCTTCACACCCTGGGAATAGATCGTCATGTTTCCACAAGGTCTGCTCTTGCTTGGTGCTAGCCAGGACCCTGGGATTATCACTTGAAGTGGCTTGGGGTTTTTAACAGCTTATGCCAAACTTGGAGTTTAGATTTTCTAAGCTAAAAGGATTCACAGCAAAAAGGATTTATCTAGTTGGAGATGCAAATATCTCTGGTGCCTCAGCATATCTTACACATAGATTGACAGACAGAGAACATATTTCTTTTCCTCGTTCCATACCTGGGAGACATCAGGCAGCATTTGTTTACAACAGAATTTTACATTATTTACAATCAATACAAATTCATTTAAATGTAAAGCTGTAGCACATTGCTATCTGCTGCCTCTTCTCGGAGAGCTTACAAATACTTAAAAAGGCAAAACGCTCTTTAAGGGGGCTGACACTCCATGGAACTACTGAAGGCACAAAGAAATCAATACCTGAATGAAAAGTAACCAATCCAAGTTCAACCCAGAGCAGTGGCTGGGTAAGAAATGAGGGCTACTACAGAAATAAGTTTTCCCTGAAAAATCACAGAAATATCAGAACTTTTTACCCCATTTTTTGGGATTGATGCATTAAGCTCAATAACAGTTATATTTCAATTCCTCTCCTAAAGTACAACTTTCATAAATCAAAATATTTGACATAAAAAGATTTCACCTAGCATTTTGTTAATGGAAAACCACATATGGAAAAACTTATTTCTCTATTTCCATATAATTTTAAGAACAGCTTCATTTTGATTTGAGCATTTATTTTCTGACTATTTTCTTTTCTTCCAAGTGCCTATTTTCCAAGAGAAGGTTAAGAAAAAGAGAAGAAATTGCTTCACTCAAATATTCGTGGGAATACAACTGACTGTTTCAGTCAGTGACAGACACGGGCATTATTGTAACACATTTATGCATTAGTTAAATACCGTTATTAAACTTTATACAGGAATAAACGGGTGACAGATTCCTTAATGTGCTACAAAGGTAGTCAGAAAAAAAAAATCTAGTTGACCCTTTTGACCCTAATATCCATGAATCCATCTACTGTGTATTTCACATTCACTTGACTCACCAGTTTCACCTGTGTTTATAGGGTAAGTAGCAAACTCTATGCATCAAGGTCTTCATCACTTCAAGGTTAGACAGCTCTCAATCAATCAGTGGACCTCCAACCGGTTACGGTTCAGCCAGAAGAGCTGATGCTAGCGCTCGTCATACTCCGTATTGACAATGGAAATTAAACCCTTGCTCAAAACTCCCTCTTCACTTTCCTATGAACTGAGCTTAATGTTCTAATGTAACAGATGCTTCACTGGTCCAGGAACAAAGAATTTCTCTATCCTCTCTGTGTACCAAGAGGGCCAGAGCTGAACGCCCCCTAGTCTGCCCGGATGATGTACAGGGAAACATTTTTGGTCACAGGAGCCAGAGCCTGTTCCAAGAGACTGGACTGAATCAAAGCTGAGAAGGGCTCACTCCCTAATGAACCCTAAAATTAACGATCTTGGAAACGTACAGCACAAAAGCCACGCTTGCACACTTTCCTACTCTAACGTGACACTGAAGTACCAAGGTGCCGTACAAGACTAGGTAACCGCTATTCGTTAGGAATCCGCAGAGAGCTCCACGGCGCCATCCAGTCACACGTCTCCTACCCAAAACACCGCGGTTATGTTTTGGACTTTTGTTGGTTTCTGCACTTAGCATCCAAGCTGTGTACTTCAAAGCAATGCACTAATCACATTATTGCTCTTTAATGGCATTTTTGATTACATAATTATGCCAGAAGCCTCACAGACATAGAAAATATATGTGCACTGGCATTTAATTGCTTCATCATGACTATAATCACAAACGAGGACCTTCCAGAACTGAGAGCCAGCTGAGGCTTTTACTCATTCAGTTCTACCTGTCACCAAGACAAACACTCCCTAGAAATCTCCCATGTGCTCCACTGTATTTTGAAGTATTATGTATCGAAGAGTCTCATTTATGCATTCCAAGTGGGTGATTGCTCCTGTACAAAGCCATTTCCATACACTGTGTAATGGGATGGACAAATGCAAATGTAGGTGTTCCCACACAACTCCTTATAGCACACTCCTTGAGGCCAGCTGGCCCTCCCATGCCCAGGGTGCCGGTGGAATTGTGGTACCTGTGCTACAGCACATGCTTGCACACCCTCTCCGCTGCTGGGGAGCTTGCCCAAATAATGCCCTGTGCGCATGCTGGGTCTCATCCAACTGCTCTTTCCCAGCTTGGCAGGTGGTTCCCCATCTTCTCATGCTTATGTTCCCATCCCACAGTGAGCATGGGCATGAGGAGCAAGTCCATGCAAGTTGATGACACAGTCAGATGATATTACTAGCTCAGTAAAAATATTGCATACAGAGCCCTCAAAAGACCAGAAACAATATTATCACAAAAAACCCTAAAAAAAAGGTATTCCCATAGTAAAAAAAGCCCCTCAAAAAACCCTTCACAATAATGCACTGAAACAGACATTATTTTTAAATTAGGTATGGCTTGCTTAGATATAGAAAAAATATTTAAGTTCAAAACACATAATTTTAAAGAGCTCAGTCCTTGGGATTCGATCCCATTTGATGGAGCTGTAAGCGAACATGAACTTTTCCTAGCTGAGAAAACTGGGAAAACTCTTTTCAAGGCTATTTGAAGGTAAAAATTATTTTGCATGAAAGCAACAATTAATTAGCACTCAGCAAGGTACCCTCCACTCTATGCTGTGAAGTAAAAGCAGGTCACCTCTGCAGCCCCTCACACCTGTTACAGGTCACAGATCCTTACCTGAACACAGTATCTTATTTGCTGTTTCAGCACCTCAAGGTTAAAGCCTATTCTCCTTCCCAATATAACAGCATGAAAATTTTGCTTTTTGATGGAATTGGAGACACTTCTGCTTGAGAGCTCAAAAAAATGCAATCATGGCTACTAAATTCATACATTTTTAAGAACTAACTATTTGTGCTAAGTTACACAGCTATGCTCCAGCCCCCAAGGCTGGAGCAAGTCAGCACAGCTTTCTGCAGGCTGCACACAAAGCCTGCTCACTCCACTTCGCATCCTTTTTACAAGCACACCTCTAATGGAAGGGCCACCACATTCGCCCTTCTTGAAGCTCCTGCTCAAAGAAGATGAGTTCTTCTCTGTCCTCCCTGACTGAGACAGGGGGCAATCTCCATTTGATTAGCTAAGGCTGGCAGATTTAAATTATTTGTATCTCAGTATTGATGCTGCTCCGCAGTTAGTATAAATGTAATTATCATTAGGGCACTCAGAGCTATCAAATGAGAGTACTTTGAGGAACATCAATGCTTAATTAGAAATAAATGTATGCACACACACAC
Source organism: Bucorvus abyssinicus (assembly GCA_009769605.1). NCBI lineage: Eukaryota > Metazoa > Chordata > Aves > Bucerotiformes > Bucorvidae > Bucorvus > Bucorvus abyssinicus. The sequence goes on from CM020047.1 coordinate 4,267,861, forward strand.
AGGTGGACTCAGAATAAATTCTTGAGCTCTCCCCCCATCCCCCTTCCCCATCAAATTTCTCCTCTATGTATCTCTGCTATCATTTTCTCACACTTCTTACAGCAAAAGCTACCTTAAAATTTCACCCACTGACCTCCTTGGAGCTGTGATAGCTCTCAGGAGGTTAATGGTGTGCTCTGCTGAAGTGACAGGAAAGGTTCCAGTCTCATTCCCATTGACACCCAAGAACCTTGGCTCATCTGGAAAGGAACTCAGTCTAGTTCATCCCCCTACTTCACATTCAAGAACTACTTTGCACAGGTCTTGCAAGGCTGCTGTGTCAAAAGACTTGAGAGAGTCTTCACGAGAAACCTGGAGCACAAAGAAATTTCCAGGAAGAAAGCAGGAAAGGCAAGGGATGATTTTAACTTTTGAAGCTTTTCCTCAGGGAAGATCTGGTGACAGAGCTGCTCAACAGTTGTACCCTCGGCTCAGTTAAGAGCCAAGCAAAGATCCATCGGCTAGGACATGAGGCAGCAATATACAAAAAAAAAATTAAGGGTAGGACACTGGTCTACTAGACATTTCCTCTGACTTTCTGCAACTCTTAACTGAGACTCATCTCTCTTAATCTGAGCTTAGACTGCAGTCTCAGTCTCCATTGCCAACGGAGAAAGTCACGGTCAAAAAAAGCATTCAGACCTCTCTACCAGAGGAGGACAAACAACATTCAGGACATTTCTTCCTCTCCCTGCTGCCCAAAGGGGCAGTTCATAAAACCAACACTGGCTACATGCCTAACTTCTCATGGCTCACGCCAGAGGAGAGAAATCCCTCAGCCAGGAAAACTGGGGAGGAGCAGTGCCTGCTACCCAGCAGTGCTGGGAGGCCAAGTGACCCTGCGAGACAGATGGTCTGCAGATGGGTTACTGGAGAGGTTAGTGGGCCATGTCTCCACAGAGCACGAAGGCACTGCCAAGATGTCTTCTGAAGACGCAACTTCCAAAGAAATAGATCCTCAAAGACTGAAACTAGATCACACAAGTTGGATTCCCCCTACTTGACTAAACTGTTTGAAAAAACCAAAATATAACAAACCGCCAACAAAAGCAGAGCAACCAAACCAAAACAATGACTCTAAGCTTCCTCGCCCTACTCTATCACTTTACTCAGGAAAATGACTGCAAGCTGCAAACAGAAGATGATTTCCAGCTACAAAGAAAAATAAATTACCCTGAAAAGCGAGAATTTAATAAAGCCACTAAAGCTTTTTCATTGCACTATTAGTTAAGATTTTTGAATACATAAATGAGAATTATTTGACTGACAGCCTTTTTATCAATAGTATAATCAGCTTTCTATTGTCAGAATAAGTCATTATTTCAACAGTAGAAACATTTATTTCAGCTGTAAAAATATAATGCTATTTATTTCCAATCTGCAAAAGTAACCCTTGGTAGTATAAAGTAATTTAAAGAGAAAGGCAGTTTCTTATCTGCAGAAAGCAGAAACAACACTAGCAAAGGACAATGGTCTGCATTTTTATTAATGCAAACACTAACCTTCTATTCCTACACTTGAATTTCTAGCCTCAGAACAATATTAATGCCTACAACGGAACTAAATTTATGGTAACCTAATTTTATCATACATTATTGAAGTATCAGGACATTTATCTATTCATCTATCCTTTTACCTCGTTAGTGTTAATATTCTCAGCCTACTTTCAACTTCCAAGGGCAAGTTGGCCTCATCACCAGCTGTCATTAAAAAACCCTATTTCTTGTATTTATGAACAAAAAAGTAAAGCAGTAAGCTATGTCACAAACGCTAGACAGAGAACGCACTTTTGCATACAATCATGTGCCGATTCCTACTTGACTGTACATGGTCGTATTTTTAGGTTCTATAATTAACAGCTAACAGCTTTAAAAGTCTCACTAAATATTCATTATTAGAGGGAAAATTGAAAGGGTCTAACCCATTTCAAATATCTCTGACAGCTGCCATTAAAGCATCCTTGCGCATCTTGTCATAGATACTGATACTTAGCACGGAGAGGGATCACAGGAATCCACATCCCACGTTGTTCTTCCTCCTCGCTGAGCGGAAGAAGTGTCGGATGGTATAACACCACCTCACACCCGTAAGCCCCCTGAACACCCAGACCTGTGTATCTGCACTGAGCCACAGGGAGCGCCTTCTGCAAATTAGGCACGCTGGTGCCAACCTTTCAGGCTGTAGCATCTATCCTTTTATCAATGCTGCCAGCAAGAGTGGAGTGGGAACACGGAGCCATCGCCTCACTTACTGCTGCTTGACCGAGAGGGACCTGTTCCTCAGCTTGGGGAAAGCCAACTTCACCGGCAGCTTGAGGCTGCCCTTCTTTCCTGGCAAGACTGCTTCTCCTAAAGGTCTAAGATGCTGCTGCAAATGTCAATCCTGCCCCTAAACAATAAAACCCGTGCTTGCATTTTCATAACAATTAATACTTTTTCCCTGTTGCTTAATATAGGTTTCAAAAGCCAAGGGCTTAAAAGTTCATTTTACAACTGATTGAGATTCCGGTTGGCTCCAGTAATAAGCTTTGCCGGGCCCTGAAATTGTCCCCTTTGAGTCTGATGGAAATCCACTGTACATAAGCAACATATATGAACTTTTTGGTACACATTTCAAGGATTACAATTTAGTTTTATTCCTTTTCTCAGGAAATCACTTGGAAGTCATGCTGCAATCCTGAAGTGAAGCATGTAGCTACTGTGAAGTCGGGGGCCCAGGGAACCCGGTACAAGTAGTTTCAGTGGTATGGAATGCTCTCAATCAGCGTGCTCTCAAAGCTAAAACTCAATTTTTCAGACTGAAATGCACGACTGGCAGTAATCCATAATCCTGACACAGTGTCATGGGTGCCAAAGGGCCTCCAGTGAGTGCTGCCTTTGCATTTTTGAAAGCGTTTATGAGCTCAAGCCCCTAGAATTAAGTGTCTTTACTTTGCAAGCAACCTGCCATCTACTAATGCCACAGGAAAACCAAGCCAAACAAAAAAAAAAAACAGCCAAGCACAGAACAAAGGATCTCTAACCCATAAGTAAAGTCTTTTTATCCCCAAATCCTCTGCTTCAAGAGCTTGAGTGTTAAGTGCTAAGAGCTCTCAGCTTCAAGCCCCTCGCTATTTGGTCTTTATCTGTACCAAGTTGCTTTTGTTGCAAATGAACATTAAAAACAGAGAGCAAGACAAACCGATAAGCCTACCACATGTACGGCTGATTTCTTACAAACGATGAGGTTTCCTATTAGGGATATTGTAGAATTAAGCGATAAGGAGATATTTACAGCCCTGGCAAAAGATGGACTATGTTGTAGTGAATTAGGTCCCCAATCAATTTCCTAATTGCCAGACCGCAGCGTTTACTAACCTGATTCCAGAATTACTTCCTTCCCTGCTCTAAATAAAAACATAGAACAGCTTATTGGTTATTTAACTGAGAAAGCTGCTGATGCAGCTCCATTAGTACATGAGTTTGTTTTCAAAGGACATGGAGGCACAGAGCTCCTCCTGCACAGCTACCATCTCCACTGCCTTTCAGTCGGTAAAGCAAAGAGGAAAGCAAAAGGGCAGGCCTGGAGCAGCCTCATCAGGATTCTTCCTGAACACTGTCATAAAAAAACCAACATTATTTAAGGAGAGTTACTGCTGTGATCCTGAATGGAGAAATAGAGCGCTGGTCACAGCCAGTATTTCATTAACATTTCACAAGGAACCACGCTCTGGAATGGTTTCTCTAGGTAAATTCTGTAGATGCTTTTTCTTAAATAAGGTTATGGATGAAAAAAATTTAAAGAAATGGTAGCACTATATCAAGTATTCTCCCAGATGGAAATAAGCAACTAAGTGAGACTGAATTAGACCAGTACTTCTCCCAAAAACCACCTCAACTGTCTCCGCTGAAGAGAAAGCAACCTCACGCCCGTGTCAGCACAGGGTAGCAGGCTCACACGAGCCCTCCTGAGCACAGGCTGCAGGCTTGCACTGCTGTGCCTGGAGCGGGTGCACACCACCAAGTCCACGCACCAGTGGTAAAAAAGAGCTAGTAGTTGTCTACCCAAAGCCTACCTTGGACACCTCAGCACTAGCTGAAAGGTTCTAGAGAGACGTGGAGGAATTGAGATAAACTTACAGAGAGGCACACCAGCACCTTGTCACAGCTGGATTAGCACTTCTTCAGTCCAGAGACTACACATCTTCCTGGGGGTTTAATCTGTGCTCAACAATGACACCCTAAGGCACTATTTCAACACAACCTCGTATGAATGATTGTTACTCAAGGTAGTATCACCATACTAAACCTGGAGGAAAGTCATTAAAATTCTGCACGTGTTACTGTCATTAAGCCATCACTACCACTCGTCCCTGCCACTGAGGTCAAACATCTGTCCTCCTCTACCTCGCGTTTCTTCTAACATCCTGTAACGAGTCAGACTGGAACATCACACAGCACATTAATTTGGAAAAGTGGTAAGAAACATTTAAAAGCAAGAATAACAAAGAACTTTTAAAAATGAATGAAATGTAAGAGGAGTGAAAAGTACTGGTCCCAGAGTAGAATTTGAGTACTCTAGCAGCTAGCATGTGAAATTTTTGCACATTGATTTTTGATGTCCCATCTATGATAAAACTAGAGAAATTAGAGGTAGGCAAGAACAATTAGGCCAAATAATCCATCTCTCACCAATATGGGATGGATATATCAGTTTAAGAAAAAAGCATCCCAGTACACAATGGCTACACCCTTTACCCTGACCTGTAAGTCCAGTTTGATGAAAATTTAACTTCCCAGTATTGTAAGGCACAATTAATAAGAAATACAGAAAAACGTGATGAAGAATTTCAACTGCTCTTGCTATTCAGGGATATATGGTCAGAGGAGCTTTAAACATGAAGAAAGCTCAAATTCCACGAGGCAGAAAAAGATGGAGTCACACACAGCAAAACCGCATTTTATCATTTTATACATGATCTATCAGAAACTTACTGATCGTAAACTGAGATGGCTACTTGGAAATGCTGGTCTGCCCTCTCCTCCAACATAGCTTTAAGACCAATTCTCAAAAAACATGCCTAGACACATACTTATCTCTAAGGACATTATGGTTCTACTGCAGATCATCTAAATGCTCAAAGACAGAACCATCCTCCTGGAACTGAGGCTTCCTAACAAACTCCCACAAGCGACAAGCTGCGGATGTTCACCGTACACAACTCATCTTGAATGTTTGATAACCTTTTCTCAATGCTTTCATCAAACCAGTGGGGTTGACCCCAAACCAGTTCACACATTCAAATTAACATGCAAATTATACACTTAGATCACTTAGAACCTGTGTCTGAGGGGGTGGATATTGTTTGACAAGCTTTATGATGACATTTCAAGAATGATGCAGCTGCTTGAAACAGGGCATTTAAGATGAGAGAAAGCAGCACTTAGCTACGTCATCATTCTGCCCGTGTTGATGTCTGGCTAAAACCTCATCCTGGGGAAAAAAAGCAGACTTTTAATATCCAACTCCTAGTCATTATCACCTGCTAGAACAAAAAGTTTCAGGTGAAAATTATATTGTTAAGTCCAACAGATGGCTTTGAACATTTTGGTAGCACCTCTAGCTGCAGAGATAATGGAACACTCTCCTGGAAAATAGGATTTTAACAATAGAAGCTCAAACACCTTTTTCCTTCGGTGCATCTCAAACAGGTCCCCCAGAGATCTAGACCAGGCAAAAGGCACTAGAATTCTGGAAGAAAGAGTGCCACAAACTGCCAGAAAAATGAGCGTACTGCAAGAGCTGACAGACACCAACAGAGCATGCAGACATCTCTAGCAGCTCTCTGAATACATGACAGTCCCTCTCCAAAACACTTCTGGAGTCAGCAGCAAACACTGTGACATCAGGGCTTTCAAGTCACCAGGGAGCAGGATGCCTGGCTGAAAACAGTAATTTTTGTTTCGTTGTACTGTGTCACCACACGAGGAGCTCAATACTCTGTGATTAGCACCAAGAGAAATTCTCCCTCAACACAAGCAGCACCGTACCACGTCGCTGGAAAAAGCATGAGACACACCTTAGGGTAGCAAGGTCTGCATAGGGTTCATGTCACTTCTAAAACACTTCAAATCTCTGGATGCTCTAGAAGTGGTCTGGATATTTTACCTTAATAGTAAGAATCTACAATATGAAGTGGATGATTGAGGTAAGAATTTTAAGGATGATCTAACTTCTCTCATAACCCAAGTGAATTTGCATGGAGTAAACCCCCAGGAAAGCCAGGCGGACTGCAGCCTTTCAAACACCAACGCACAACGGAAACGACACAGGCACAACCACCAGGTCGACAGACAGACAGGAACATTTCTCAAGAGGTCTGTACTCTACAAAAGAAAAATACAGGCACTCTGTCTTCACTGTACTTGTCCTTGGTTTTTTTAAGCTTATCTAATTAAATCAATGCAAATACCCCCAAAGCCAGCCTTATTTCAGTTAAAGATACAGTTAAATTTCTTTTAAATTAACTTGAAAAAAAGACCTGTCTAATAGATTAGATATATGTATTCCTCCAGATAAATTAAACTTTAGTTAAACTGATAGAATAATTAATCTTAAATGTCAAGCAAATAATAGGAAATGTCTCATATTTAGATACAAAAAACAAGTTCTGCAGAGTCCTAAACTAAGAATTTGTCGAACATCTGTCTTCACGCACGGTTAAATTTCATGGTTACTAACAATTTTAAATTCAAAATTTTCAAAGAATTTATTGTTTTGCATAATTAAAAAAAAGTATTACTTATAGCACCCTGGGGTAGACATGGTGATCCACAGACAATCAGACTTTTAGGAGATGATGGGTTCCAGCTGTTTGCCTTGCCTAGTAATCTCCCCAAGGTGCTGTTTCCTCATGATTCCAGTAATCACTTTTCATGGGTTTACATAAAAGGTGCTGTATATCAAATCAAACAAAGGTTATTGCTCTTTTCTTGTTACGCTCAAGATGTGGCTTAATACTAAAACCAGAAAGCAAAAATAAAATGTTTTTACATCACAATTGATATGATGGGTTTTGTTCCATATACAAAACCAAGCATCAAAGTTGTCCATTAACAAATTGGCTTCAACACTACATATCAAATCATGTAAATATATTCACATTTTCTAAAGTCATATTTGTCCAGTATTGCTGACTTTTCAAGCTGTGGCTTTGTGTTTTTCAGCCTGAGTACAACTTGCCAACATACTTCATCGTACTAGTTTCACTCAGCAACAATCTCAGTCATCATGTTTATTAAAATACAGATTGCTCTTGTATCCTGTTGAAAACCATGGGAGATTTGCCACAGCAAAAATTCCCACTGCCTTGTAAGATCTTTTGAAGTGAAAACTCAAGCATTTCCTTTGTCTTTTCTGCATCTGACAGAAATAAACCTTGCATCACTCTTCTGAGGCACCAGAAATAGTCTACAGTTACGTTCATATAGTCCTGAAAACAGCAGAAAACAACAAGAGATTTTCCCGGACAGTTCACTCCTCTGTCAGCAGCTTCTCTGGCTGGAGCATCTGAGCCACTGTCAGTTCACAAGAACTAAGCGACCTTCCTAGAATTTGGAGCCAGGGACTCCCAGAATTTCCACAAGCCAAAAATCAACCAGTCTAAGCCATTTCCCACTTGTTCCAGCTAAAAAGCTGAATTTCAATGAAGTTACGTTGATTTACAGTAGAAAGGAAACTGAGTATTAGGAAGCACCACCATCTACCCTTGGGATGACGCCCAGTGGAATGAAAAGTTGTTTTGGGCCGCAAGATCTAAATTAAGAATACATGTGTCTTGACAGGCAAAGGCAAAAATCCACAGCAAACAGCATCTCCCTCAAAAAGTAAAGCTGCGCGTGTGGTGTCAGTGGATCAGGTTTCGTTAAAGGGCTACTGCTGTTTCTTCAAGCCAAGCCAATAACCCACCCGTACACTGAATTACTGCTGTTCACCAGAAACTGCAGTTGTGCAGCAGGTGCTCTGAGGTGATCCAAAGCCCTCTGTCACCAGCTTGGTTTTATATTAGTCTCTCCTAATGAGTAGATACAGCAGACACAGCAGGAGGATGGCCTCCGTCTTGGACAACTGCAGACCGATCCGGAGAGAAGGAGAGCTGAAGTTAGCTGCCACATCTGATGGTGGAAGTCCACCAGCAGGAACACCCATCCCAGACCCTGAGCTGATGAAATGCAAAAGGGAATTGCCTCCTCTCCCCTCCACTTCACAGCAGCAGAAACAAGGGCATTTTAGTCTTACGCACCGTACTTTCACGCTGTATTTCCCCTGACAGCCTAGAACAGAAGTTTTAATCACGTTCATACAGGTCTATAAAATTTTTACTCTGCCACATTTCCCTGAAATACTGACCTGGGACCTGTGCAAGATCACACATGGCCCTTGGATGCTGCAGCACTTCGATGTGCTGCCCGAGCCCAGCGCAGAGCAGCTGCTGCAAGTTTTCCTGTTTAACTGTTCAGCCCCTTTAACTCGCCACCAACTAGCACACCCTGCTGGGATCAACTAGTCACAGTGGCAGGTCTCCTCAAAAAAAATACTTTTTTCAGCGATTGTTTTTTTCACAGCAACTTTCTTCCCCTCATTTAACCAATCTATATTGTGTTTTGACACTCCACAAAGCATCTCCTAATTAATACAGAGCGCTTTGTTGTGGAATAGTTTACTGCTATTGCTTCATTAGCCTATGGCTTATGGGAAAGAATTTGCTGCTCCTACTCAGAATTTTAATATCATCATTCAAGACATGTTACTATTGCAGCTTTGCTTATTGTAAGATTTCCTTTCAAATTTTTTGGTAGGAACTCAACAAATCTGGTATTTAAAAAGGTCTGTATAATAGAAAACCTGCAATGTAATACAGAGACTGTCTTAAGGAGTGGAAAGAACAAAGAGACAGTTGGGATATAAATAGACTTTGGTCTAAACAGACTTTCACCAACGAGATTAACACTAAATATATGGCTAGACATCGTGAAGAACTTGTGTTTCCAAAGAACATAATAGAGACATTTCATGCAAACACCATGTAATTTAGGAGGAGGATCTATTAACGTCTACAGTTTAGTAATTAAACCTCCATCCATTACTCTCCATTTTTAAAGCAAAACACCCTAACAGCATGTATACAGGTCTCTTCTACTATCTGAACAATCTTCTAATAAGCCTACAGTTACAATAGACCATCATTAATGTCTCCAAACATTGATAGTATTAATGAAGATACTGGAAGCATTCAGTACTCATGAGCGAGGTGTTAAACTCCAGCAGCAGTTCATGCAGACATCTTTATTAAGGCTAAGCTACACGTCCCATGGTGATGCCAGAAAAGCCAGTTACAGTCAACTAGTAGCTGACACCCCTAAGGCAGCATACCTGATGGAGACAGGCAGAATGAGGAGAGCACGGACCGTGGCTAAGGAAATGTGCTTGGTGCTTTGAACAACAACAACGAGAACCAACTAACATGGATTTTATACTTTCCTATCTTCTACCAATCTGTGTTAGCATAAATACTGACCCAGCTACAATCGATCAGGAGTTCTGTGGCTGACTGCAGCAGAGCCAAAGTTTCACTTGTGATGTCTAAGCACTACAGACTAAAATACAGATTTTAATTGTTTTAGGGCTTTCCTCAACCCCAAGTTTGAGCTACATTTATTTTTGAGAAAGACAGCACACAAAGTCTGAGGTAGCTTGAAAAGTCATATAACAAAACTAGCTGTCTTAAATGGACAGACTACAACAATTTTATAATAGAAATGTCTTCTGTGACAGTCAGACAGGCCACATCCATCAGCAGCTCCTGAGAGAACAGCCCGAGCACGTCGAGCCCTGCAGCCCTGCCTAAGGACAGCAAGTGGGAACTGCAGAGGATAAAAGCAGAAACCAAGAGCATCAGCCCTAATCCCTGAACAACCCCAGCTCCCCAAATCCCATCAACCCTCCCTTCACTGCCCTGCTAAAGCAAGGGCAAGAAGTTTTGTGACCATCAGGCATATTGCAGTGTCTTCTCTAAGACACTCCGAAAGCAGCAAGGGAAAAAAACCCCACCATATAAACAAATAAAACCACTCACCATATTTAGTGTCAGTCTTTACTGTCAGTGTGACTAAAATTCTTCAAAATAACGAAAGCTCCACAAATGTTATTAGCAAAAATTTCACACTTTTTAATGGATATTTACAGTTCGAAGCAGGGTTTTAATTACTTTCGCTATTTGCATCTGATGGTTTGGGGAAATGTTGAATTCAGATATTAGACTATCAAGGACTGCTGGATGCAGTCCAATAAGAAACTGAGATCAGACTAGTTAAATTAGCCATCTGTCCTAAATAAACACAAACCAGAACTACTTTTTAATATTCTTTCAACCCGCTCTTAAGTGAAACAAGAACTTTATAAAAGCTGACAATTGTGATAAGGTAGACTCCAAGGAAGTCTACACCCATCTGTTCTATAACATATCTTCGTCTCAATACTTCAACTCTGTAACTACAAAAAAATGTCCTAGATATGGCATAAGAAGGCCACACGATAACAACCAGATTTCAGTCTTTAAATTGTCATTAAAAAAATGAATTAATGAATTACATTTGTACCAGTTACTGTTCTAGTTAAATTATTACCAGGAGAATGGATTTATAATGTGCTGGTTCCTGTTCTCATTACAATCCATTCTCACGAGAACTTATAATCAGAATTTTAATGCCTCGTTCATTCTGTGAAAGAGAGCTGTAAAAATATATTAATTTGACCTTTTTGAATGTTGTTATTTGATTCGGTGCCTATTCTTATTTGCTCCTATCTATAAATTACCAGAAAATGGAAGTATGTCAGTAAGTCAGACGACTTTCCTGTTCATCTTTTCCACCCGGGGTGAGGAGTACAATCTTATGACACTTCATTACCATAGGCGGGCCAAACAATGTCACTGCCTTAAGCAATCATTACACTTTGAGTACAATGGTAAAGGAACAGCGATACACTAAAACACAGTAAACCCCATTAGCAGCGGACATAGCCAGGGAGCTCTTCCAACACATTCCCAGAGGATGACCTACCGCGAGACAAACGGATCTCCCTGGAGACTCGCCCCTCTCCGCACTGACTACAACAGGAGCCTTGAAGACTAACTTAGATTACAACATAAAGGCGGTTTTAATCCTCCTAATGGTCTTTGCTTGTGAAACATGCCAAGAAGCTGAGCTCCCAGGGACCTGGTATTAACCTGATACACTTCTACGCTGAGACAGACCCAACAACCTGTGCCCACGGAGCTGGTGGGAAGCAACCTGCAAATGCCCAAAAAAAGACATTAAGGTACTAAAAGGAGTATTTTTATCTCTTGCCAGTACCCCACAGGGACTACTCCCCATCATGAACTATGCACAGGCTTGGAATCATTACAGCAACCTCCTGCCCACCAAAATATTCCTTGATGACTTCATCGGAACCCATCTTCACTTCACAGCATGCAGGGAGGTTAACAGAAAGCAGACTTATCAGACAGCAGAACTTCACCTTTATTTCATAGCCAATACCCTACAGTCAATCTCATGGTTCTTTCTCTAAATCTGGCATTGTGCTACAGCTCTGTGGTACCAGTGCCAGGCTGAGGACCACCGGTTCAGAGACACCATTCAGATGGGATCTTTCAGGCAAACTGCTGCTCTGCACTTCGAAGTTTTGGGTGCTTTATGTAACACCAGATTCTAGAATTTAAGTGGGGTCATAACACTGAACAAAATAGTATGTCACCTTTCAATCAGTGCATTTTTAAACACTCCCTAGGGTTCCACCTAGCTAATGCACTATTAAAATTAGACCTAGCTAACTATGTGTGCGCTATCCACAAAGCTTGCTGTAAGGCTCAACTGCCGTTCCAACGCACATGCTGCAAACTAACAAGAGATGATACTTTTATCAACATCATGTCATACAGGACCACCAGTCCATTCAGCACCCTGAAGTAAACTCATACAAGATCAGTATCACCCCCTCTAGGAGAAAAAAAAAAAAAATGAAACCCACATCATCAGGTAACTCCTTTATTCCTCATCCGGTGGAGTTTTTCAGATTCTACTCATCCCGACCAATTCAACTCTTCCGTTCTCCCAGCAGGTTGAGTTACCATTTCCCCTCTTATCCGCCTTGTGAGCAAAGGCTTCTCCCGTAGGGCTATGTGCGATTACGGATAAACACACACGGAAGGTGCTTGGGCAGAGATACACACACACACTCCTCCAGGTCCTTGGCTCAATTCCCCAGGAAGCCAGGCACGAATCAACACTGTGACAGAGGAACGCTTTAACAAGTCAGTGATGTAGGAACCTGAACTTCAGCGATCACATTGTTGATAGATGTGTTTCCCGAGTTGCTCAGGTCCTTCTGAAAATTACACCCGTAACACCTACCTCATCATTACACAAATAAAAGTTGTTTGAGCCAAACCTGACTGCATTTCCCATCATATCCATCACACAGCTGACAACAGCGTCCAACCCCAAACAAGGACAGTAGGGGAGACAGATACTTCCCTGTCTCCAGTGATTTGCTGCTCAAAGGGTTTCGCAACCGTAACTCACGTCTTGTGTACAGCACTGCTCAGCAACCCAGCTCCTCGGGGTACGAGTCCAAGTAACCAACTAGACGTGCCAGCTAAGAGGACTCAAACCCCCTTCTCTGTGGCAAAGCCACTTCTAAAAGTTTTTTGCCTGTGTCCCGTTGATTTACACTTAGCTTCTTCATTTCAGATGAAGTGCATGCGTCCTACTTTTAAAGACACATCATCACGGTTTGGTGTCTTTTATACAGTTAATGAAAAATAAATCCTAGAAGTTGCAGTTGTACCGTGATGATGTTCCTGTGTTACTGATCCTATGCAGGTAACAGTACGCAACTCACTGTTGTTATAACAAAGCTGTTGCAACCTTGAAATGTTAATTCCCAGAGACACCAGGGATCGGAGATGTCACCGTGACAATGTTTTTGGCTTCCACAGGGGACAGAGGGTGTTTGCAGCTCTGCTCTTACAGCAACCCCTACAGTTTAGCGCACAGAGTGGAACTGATGCCTGTCTCCATAGAGACCTCCTGTCCTGCTTTCAAAATCGGAAAGAAAGTGGGAACTATGACAACAGACAAACCTGTGGGATGAGGAGGCGTAAACAAGCCAGCAGGAAGCCCACAGTAGTACACTGGGGCCAAGCCGAGTGTTTTCGTTGTTACCCAATATTAACATAAACAGATACTAGAAGTACTGGGGAAACAGGCTGTTTGCATAACCAGCACTGGCAGCACCGGAACCCACACCATCACCACCGAGCCACGAGACAGCAGCACGACACACATCTGCACAACACCCATCTGCACGCTGGGTATTCACACTGATGAGGAAATGCCTTGATGTTGCTCCCATAAAAACACACTCCCGGCCTCGCAGTGCTACTGCTGTCATCTTGCTATCACACATAGGCTGACACAAACACTCAAGACACTGCTAGACTTACCACGACCTCTTTCCCAAGCTCATTTTAGGTAGAGAAATTAAGGTGATGTAATTAGTTGATGAAGACCAAAACAAACAAACAAACAAAATCAATCTTGATTTACTACTCCTTCATTGAGACAACTTAAACCAAACAGGTCTGATGACACTGCTCTCCTAGACAGAGCTACACAGAAAATAACCCATCTTCCCTCTATTGACTCCTATATACCGCATTGGATTGAGAAAACTTTTCCACTTAAGGGCAGAAAAATATTCAAGGCTTTTTAATAGAAAACATCCCTATCTAAAGAGCACCCTTGGTATTTGTAAAGCATTTTTCAAAAGTAATTTGCTTTAAGGATGATAAAGTCAGCTCTTCATTGTTTTATTAGAAAGCCTCCAGAAGGTCGTTACCTTCAGTGCACAGGGATCCATCTCCCAGATAGCAAGAGAGACAGTAATAAGCAGCTGTTTCGGTAAGTCCTGAAAGAATTAGAGCTTGTAATCAACTTCTGGTCACTTTTTTGCAGACGTAGCCCGGATGCATGGGCTCTACACCACAGTGCTGTATCAGTTTCAACCTCATTTCCTAAGTGGCAGTATAATGACATTTTTTTAATATGTGCAATATTTGTTCAGTGACTCCTGACTTACACACCTACATCCTTTTCCTACAAGGGAAATACCAGAGCACCATCACTGAGGTACGTTCTTGGGGTTAGGCAGGCACCTAAAATAAAGCTCTCCATATAAAAGAAAGCTTTACTGGAAGCACAGGGCGTCTCCAAGATGAACAGTTTTTCTGTCCTCTGTACTATCTCTATATAAATATCAGTGCTTGATATTTGCTCTTTAGATGTTTAGCTATTTCACTGACTTCACTCAACGAATTCATTAGCATTTCACCAGCCTTTCTGTAAAAGACACACACACACACACCCCCAGTTTAGGAGATTACCATCCACTAACTCTTCCCAGCATAATGTTGCAAAACTCAAGTTGCACGGGTTTTGAAGTGGAGCATTGTCCAGAACTGTGCGTGCAGAAACATTCCATACCCATTCCATTGTCAGTAATTAAATTTGCTGTTCCCATCTGGGACACAAACTTCCCTGAGTTTGCAACTGAATCTCTTTGTCTGATTGCGCTGATAGATTGAGATGATGTTCTCTCATTATTATACACTTCAGATAACAGAGATGGAAAGGGACTACAGCCACTGGGGTCACGTTTTCATGTCATAAACAATATACTGCATAAATACAGATGTACCCAAGCACACCCTGGGACGTCCTGTTGTAGGTACGTGTTACAGTGCAAGTAGTAGTTTACAGATTTAGGGATGGGAGGTCCATCAACTGGTAAAATAAATACTGTAATTAATCAACATTTTACCAGTAAAAGGAACAAGGCTGGATAACCTCCTACAAAGACGCAACATCATTCCTAATTTTAAAGGGAGTCACTGAAATCTTATTCCTTTGTTTCAGCCACAGATGTTCAGGTGGAACATGAACCTCTGCGTAAGATGTCTACAGAAGGTGATGTATAAGAACTGCTTTCTGAATGCTTTCACCAAACAGAGCTTCATGCAGAGAAACACGGAAGAGAGTTAAACTCGCAGACGGACATTTGCAGGCTTATTTAACAGCAGCGGCAGGTTATTTGATGGTCACCCCACAGAGCCAGGTACGAATTTATCCACAAAATGCCACAATGAAATAAGGAAGCTTTATCATCTCTGCCACATATGGAAGAATGGCACACAAACCTCCCGAGGTCATATATGTAATTTATAGACCTACAAAAAGGGGGTGCTCAGGGCAAGCGTAAGATCCCCACACAGCAGGAGCCTGCAAGGAGGTAATAGCGTGTAGCCAGGGAGAGATACCACAATAACGGAGGAACCCATTATATCAGATCTAAGCCATATTCCAGAATGCAAATCAAAACGCAAATGGTAGATGATCCATGACACAGACTCATTTTTCATGGGTTCAGAGATAAGGAGCTATTGAGGCAGACAAAGCATAGCAAGAAAATTTATATTTTTGAGAGAAGTGGTTCTGCTCTTGCAAGTGTTAGCAAGAGAAGCCGGGTACTTGAGACCAAGCAGCTCCCCTTCCTCACCTCTCCTGTTTGTTCCCAAAGGCCATGTTTACTGGCATAATCATCACTCAGCTACCCAAAGGGCTTGAAAAACCACACAATTAACTGTAACCTCACTTTATTGTAAATAAACTCATCCAAAAGGCTGTAAAAAAAGTTCTGATCCTGTTCCAAAGTCTGTCAGCATCAGAGACTGCTATAGATTGCAATGGGCATTCGATCAATCCCTTTTCACACTGGTGAACAAACCAGGGAAAATCCTTACCTTAATAGTCTCATGTTTAATTTCATTTGTTAACAAGTTTATTTACTATAAAATACTGGAATCCATCAATGACAGGACTACCCTGCTAAATCTTCATTGCCAAAGGCAGCCTGCTCTACACCTTTAGCAGGCACAGTGATTTATTTTCCCAAAAGATACAGCATTTTTCAATGAAACACTTGCCAAAAAAAAAAAAAATCTAATAGCTGAGAAGAGCAACTGTGATTCCTAAGTTGGCAATTATTTTCAAGGAGTTTTTGCTAAGGTTGGGCTCAGGCCACTCCAAGGGTAAGATACTATCTCTATAAAAAAAGGTAGAATCTCTCTCAATTTCAGGTTTTCATCTCACCACCATATAAAACATTACATGCAGAACAGGTGTATACCTGAATAATTTGTGATACGCATTTTGACAGGAACCTTTGGGCAAATCAGCAGCTGAGAAAACTTCGAACTACTTCTCTAATTCACATAGGCAAGGGAATCTTCACCCCACAGTACATCTAACAATACCAAAACATATTAGAGCTCAACACAAGCACTGCGAACATCCTAAGAGACATGAGACTTGTGCGTGTCATGGAGGAGCCCAGAACAATGCAATTGCTTCTGTTAATGAACGGTCCATCTCTTAATAGCCAAGACTCGTCCTGTGTGATTTATGCCTGTTGATCTGTGATTAACCACCACCACCACCGGAAGATTTACTGCAGATCATATTATAATTGGAAGTAAATTGACTGCTTATAATAAAAAATAACATTGAAAAATCTGTAATAACGAGTATGATATAGACTGCATTTCCTCGGAGCTTTTGTGAACAACACAGATTTGTCTCAATCACAGAACTGCATTTTCACATCGATCAATCACCACCACACTAATGGGCTACTCCATTTTAAACAAATATTTACTTTGCTGAGATGCTTACAGAAGGAGGGAATCAGCACTTACCTCTCATAGGGTGCTTCTCCTTGAAGAATTCAGAAAGTTAATATTTGTCTAAGGATGGGGTAAGAAAAATCTGAGGGTAAATGTTCTCCACAGCAGGGAGAAGGACCAACAAGCGGCTGGTTTGCTGGCTTGGCTCACACCACCACGTCCCTTGTGCACAAAAGACTTCAGGCAGGAGCACCATTACATGAGCCTAGTGTTCGCACAAGCTGGTGCGGATCAGAAACACCCTCAACCTACTCAAGACAGGATAATTTTCTGTTCTCATTCTTTGTATCTAACTATCTTCAGTCAACTTAGCTTCAGGTTGTAGGTTCATGCCATACGGTCTCTTGATAAATCTCCCCACTCTTCTACTTTCAAAATACTTCTACACCAGAGCAGGATAAAAAAGGTTTATGTGAGCAAATGGTGGAAAGGCTGCTTGCCTGAAAAAGCCAAGACAACTATTTATAATTGCCAGTAAATACACACACAGTGTGTAACTGACAGCTCTCCATTTAGCACAAACCAAAGCACAGTGCCAACAGCCCAACGTCTACAATAAATAAATACACTTCAGGAAGTCGACACAGAAGAACCTTAGGATGCACGTTTTAATGTAAATGCACAATGGGCTGTTTTACCATTGTTTTCACTCTTCTCTGCAGACAAGACCTCTTGTGTAGAAGAGAAACGGTGGATACTAAGGGGGTGAAAACCAGATGAGAACCGCTAACAGACAAATGCAGCAAATCCCCAAATAAAATCAGAATAGCAGATAGGAAATCAACAAGAATAGCACGTGCGTGCGTGAAGGCAGCCCTCGGGCAGCTTTAGGTAACGTCTCAGCAAGTTACACACATTTTACATGACTACTGACTTTCCAAGTCAATAAAGCTCGAACAGTTTCAGTGCAGCAACAGCTCCTTCAT
Organism: Bucorvus abyssinicus; assembly: GCA_009769605.1. Taxonomy (NCBI): domain Eukaryota; kingdom Metazoa; phylum Chordata; class Aves; order Bucerotiformes; family Bucorvidae; genus Bucorvus; species Bucorvus abyssinicus. The sequence continues at coordinate 4,285,669 of CM020047.1, forward strand.
CCCATGCCAGCTACACCTCACCCCGAGATACTGACCGCTTTCCCAGAGCAAGGCAATTTCTCAAGCAATTCACAACGGTGGAAGCAGCAGCAGTACGTTCACAACACCATCTGCTCGGTATGGGGGCTTTTGCGCCTCAAGCAAGAATACACCAATCACAAGGTTGCCGAGCTGAAAGTACGCTATCTCCAGCAAAAGAACAGCATGGCACTTCGCAAATTACTTCCACAGCTTAGTTTACATAGCTGCGGTATTCCACGTAGGTCACACACGGCAGGTCAGGACCAGTTAAAGCTGAGTTTTAGATGCTACATCCCCAAGGAAAGCAAAGCCACACACTAGCCTTCCTCCCAGAAAACAGCCACCTCACAGGAGGGTACAGAACAGGCAGCACGCTGAGCACCTCACCATTAAGAAACACCTAGGAACCAGGCAAAAACCAAAATTCTGACCCTTGTGGGTGTCCTCACCTGCTTGAGAGTCACAGCCAGGCACGCAGACCACTTCCTCCACTTTCCACACCAAACACTGACTCCCCTCACCCAGTGGCCTCCTTATGAACAGGTAACCACACGTGCAATCAATGCAGGAGCGTCAGAATCCCACAGCTGCCCCAAATTCCGGGGCTGACGGCAGCTCCAGGTGCCTAGCAATAGTCAAGCTCACAGCTCCTTTCTGCTCAAAGCTGGCCGGGGGTTACCTCAGCGCCTTCTCAGCTGGTGGGGAGAAGAGGTTCCTCCAGGTGTCCTTATGCTCTGCTGACCAGAGAGGATGCTGGCAGGAATGACAGTCTAGAAACCTAAGGAATTTAATGTTAACTAAAAATTTGCTTGAGGAGCGAGAGGTGTCACCCATAATTTTTGAATTTATTAAATTCTGCCCCTCTAGTTTATTGGACTAGCTAACCATTACATGCCAGAAGGTCAGAGTCACTCCAAACGCTTCGAGAAAATTGTTCATTCTAACCTTTTAATAACGTGTTCTTCTGTTCTTATAGTACAGAAATAAGAAACATGGCTTAATTTGGAGGAATAGAAAGCTCATCCACGTGGGAAGCATCAGTATCTCATTATAATGGGCTTTTAATTAAGCAGACATTGCAGAGTGCTCGCTATGATGAAGTGAATGCTGTTAATGTTTCCCCTACTATTGCCCCTATCCTATGAAGCATAATGAAATCACAAAATCAACTGAGAAAATAACAACTTCATTGAATTTTCAGATTTATGAACAATAACAGACCCCAAAGCTCTTATATGCCAGTAGATGGCAATCTTCAGATATAGTAAAAATGTGTCATTAGCAAATGCAAAATTTGAAATTAAAACTGTACGATGAAAAAAAAATATTCCATTGGAGGGCTGAAATTGCTCAGAAGTTACTCAGATCACTCCAGCTCCCTTTTATAAAAGAGAAAAAGAGGACAGAGAATGTCTTTTATTGGTTTGGTTTTTCTTTTCATCCTAAAAATTTACTTTTTTTAAAAAAAAAAACAGTTAAAAAAAGAGCAGTATGGAGACATACATTAACCTGAAAACTGGTTTTCACTGAAATTCATGATCCTGGTTCCCCTGAGAGTCCCTCACATGGCCATAAGCATGGCCAGTTTTACTTGATCAGATGTGGCCTGGAGCCCGCAGTTGGGTACCCCACCTTGTTAGAGGAGATGGAGAGGACTATGCTTATGGAAATGACAGGAGTTTGAGTATTCCATTGCCATTAAGAGCTAAAACTCTGTACTTAAATTTACTGGTTTAAAATTGAAGTGCAGCTCCCATCTCGTGGTCAATGCATCATCAGATACGCAAAAGAGTACACTGGTCTATATTTAACTTCTTCAGAAAAGCTACACTTGAAATTCTGCTTACTGTTGGTTCTTGATTTTTTAAGACCTCAGGACATCACGAAATGTGATCACACTTATAACTGCAGAAGAAACCCAATAACACTTTCAATACCCATGCTGACCCTAGCTCAGTGTGCAACCAAGGGAGCGATGCTAACCCATAGGCCACTCTGCTTTGTCCTTTACATTTTACAAGAGATGCAACAAGAGTATTTTTCCTATTTGACATCATATTTTTTAATTTAAAAATATTTGGAGGATGTCAGTTAAAAATTAAATAATTGCTTACACAGCTAAATTTAGGCACAACACTTGCATGAGATTTATCCCAAGACAACTCTTCTCTTCGGTATTCACACAGGTGAGATCAAAATCAGGCCTAATATAATGCTAGCGAGGCTCTCGGGAACACCATTACTGACCACCAGGTCAGACGGCCTCTTCAGTTAACCCTGGAAAGATTTCGACTTCTTTGAAAAGCCCAACCACAAGAACCATCATGCATTACGTTAGCTCTTAGCAACTCCTGCTCTGCCAGAATGAATATACCCACATGAAAATGGGTTTCTGCTGTCGGATCACACTGTGAGGTGGAATTACATCCAAAATTGTATTTGTAAAAGGAGATGCAAATTCACTGCCTGTGATCTTCTTAAAAAAAAAAATAGATAGATAGATATATAAAAATCATCTAGGCATAGCTCAGACACAAAACCCCTCCAACCCGCTACCAGAGCTCTCCAAAGGGAACTCTCAGCCTCCAGAGAACAGAAGTGGGACAGTTTATCAGCTTTCAAGAGAATGACAGAAATGGAAGCTAGAACAAAATCCGTAACAGCTGGAGCAATTTTCTTGGAATTAAAATTAAAAAGCCTGACAGTGTCATAAAAATAAAAGATCTTAGAAAAAAAAATGCGAAGGATGTTATTAAAGTAAGGTTTATGAAGTTTGAGAATAATTACAGATAATGTGTATTTATTACTCCTATAGGATCAATCTGTGGCACAGATTTTCATATCTGAAGCCAAACGTACAGATACTTATATCTGTAGTTATCTTTGCTCTCAACTCCCACTCATCTCCCTAGCGACACATTCACTGTTTCCATTTGTGATATATCAATAGTCTTCATTTTATTTATCTCAATTTTTTCGTTAAAAGAAAAAAGAAGGACGCTAATTTTAATCTCTGGTAACAACCCCTACATTTCTGAAAGGACCCAAACCCAAGGAGTAATACCAGGCTACCCATGTAATGGCTGATCCATTTTAAGATCAGAGAATAAAACCCCGGAGTTAAAGAAAAACCTCTAAATACTGGCTGTCTTCTACCATCAGAGGAAAGAGCAGATTCTCTGCTCTTTTGGGGACACTGATCCCAGCACATAGCGGGACAAATTAAGCTCTCTGAGGCTGAAATGCTATATACCTCACCGGGCTCGGCGTGCACACCTGAGGAAGGTTACAGCCAGATCTCAATGTACGGAAGTCACAGGATCAGCCCCAGACAGAAGGAGGACTCAGAGCCGTCGGGGGGAGCAGGGCTGAGCAGCAGGCATGGTGTGAAATGTTCCGTGGCCACGCGGCACCCACCCTGCAGGGAGAGCCAAGCAGCAGCGCTTGTTGGTAGAGGGTTGCCATAAGGCTCTCAAGAGCTCCCTGAAGAGAGGCGAAAGATGATTTTGTCTTCTCCGTTCTCACGCCAACGCAGATGGGTGACGGTGTACGTGGCAGAGCTCCGGCTTGCTGCAGTGGGCCACACGAGAGCTGTGCAGTGGAAGCACACCACGAATGCTCCGGCGCAGGGCCAGCCTCAAGAGTTTCCTCTACGTGACCGAAATCTCCCATACGCATGGATTACACCTTCGGGTAGCACTGCCTGGGTAGCTCAAGCCCCAGCAGTTCTGTATGAGGAAATCATCTGTGCGATTCCCTTTGCAGGGGAAGTACACAGCCCTACACAGACATAATTAATTTTTCAAGAGTACTTAACTCTTGCAATCTAGACACCTTCACTTCAGTTCTTAAATGAGAATGCAACTGGCCTGATTCTGAAACTACAGTTTAACTTATTCCACAATACAGAAGGCATCATTATTCAAACACCAAAATCCAAACACAGAGGGCAAAGAAAACCACCATGTACATATTTCTGTAAATAAGTTTCCCTCATTAGGACAAATACATAAATTCATGATACCCACTTGCTTCAAAAACCCCCAACTTACTTTCAGAGTGTATCTGCATCTTTCTTCCTAGCATATGAAAAAGTTTCTGGGCACAAATATGAAATGGGACGGCAGAAGGCATGAGCTACCTTCTTGGCCAAAGTAGGTCAAAGTCAAAATTCACTTTTCTTTCTTGCATTCATTCTCCAGTTGTCTTGAGCAACCCACTCACACATGTCTCCACTAAAAAAGCATGATGAGGGGGAGGGGGGAATTGTATTCTGTTTTTGAAAATGGTATATGGCAGTAACCTTACACATTGGTCTTGCTTTGCAAACACAACTGGTCCTCTTTTCAATATGGGAAAAGAAAAAAAGAAAAAAGATCAAGTAACCAGGCAGACAAAACCTCACTGTTTTCTTTTGCTAAGAATAGCACCTTAATTTCCTATGACAAAAGGTAATACCACCTCCCCAAATGTGTTAAGAAATTTCACTACCGAACGATTTCTTTTTATCATTGTATCATTTTAAAAGTTAACTTGATCAAAACACACCATTTAAACACGTCCGGGCTGTCTCTACGTCTTGTACCAATTATCCCGCAGTCCTACATCTTTTCAACATCTCCAAGAGAAACATCACCACCTTAAATACCCTCAGTCGTTCTGAAAATATTCTTACCTTCACATCCTGCAGTGGCACCTAAGATCATTAGAACTGAATAATTAAAGAGAAAAAAATCCATTCCAGTTTGAAACTTTGAAAATTTAAACCAGCTGAGAATCTGACCCAGAGCTTAACCAGCAGATCCCACGGTGCTGTCCCCGACCCCGTGAAACCCTGCCCGGTGGCACTTCCATCGGCGCCCCCGCTCTCTCTGGAATACAGCCAGCACGACATCGATTCCATTACAGCGAAAAGAAAAAGTCGGTATTCTTGCACACCATCAAATAACCAAATCTTCAGCCTTTTCAACGACTGCCTCAAAATATAGGGCTGTTCTGCTAAACCTTGACACATATTTTATTTCGCTCCTTTAAATCAGCAGGTATACTATCGATGGTCAAATCTTTCATGGAAAATAGAAGACAAACAAGAAGGGAAAAGGAAAAAAAATGTTAAGTCCTTTACTAAATCTGAAAAACTTCTAGAAGAATTATTCTTGAGGAATTAATGGAAAGAAACTATTTTTTATACACGGTATTAAGTGATTAAAAGCTTGTTCATCACTTTGCTTAGTTTAATTTTAGAAAGGCCTACTTGCAGATTCTTTGAAATGCATAATTAATTGATAGCAGCGTGGTTACATCAGTACAGAAGTGAACGATAGATGTGAAGTGGTTTTTCCACAAAAAAAAATACAACCAGTACAGGGCACAATTACAATACCCAATTCACTCTGCCCTCCAACGAAGGCATGTGATCTGCACACCTGATTGCACCACCACCCATAAATATCTCTTGCATCAAAATTCTTACTGGTTTGCAACTCATTTTGACTCGTGCAAATTTTTTTATTTTTGTCAATTGGATCTGACAGAAAAATTAAAATAATCCTCTTTTACCTCTGCATTATCCTTTAAGTACTTAAGTTTTAATTATATCTCAAGTCTACCTGAAGATGTTTCAGGCAACTTCCAATAATGTGCATAAGCAGTTGAATACAGTGTAAAAGTGCATGTAATTTCCAAGTCCCCAGTTGTTAATGAAATCCCAAACATTCAGATTTTAATTGAACTAGATAAAGATTAAGAAGCTTAGCAGCAGCTGGCATTGCGAATTAGTTCTCAGCAGATTTTTATGTTGTACTCTAAATCATTGCTTTTGTAATCTTCCTAAATTGTCCTTTATCTTGCTAATGCAGATATGATTCTCAGAAAGCATTAGACTTCCACTGTTCCCATTGCCTGTAAAAATCTTGAACTGTAAAATCTTAATAGTCTTTTTTAATAAGTATTATGATCTATATGTATAATGTGCATTCAATAAAATCTTACTGTAATTAGAAGAAAAGTTTTTAGGTTTTTTACGTGACCTGTTTTACAGATTAGATTTATTAAATAGCATAAACTGTTGGAGCTGCTTTTAAGACCTATTTAGAGCCGTCTGGCATCAGATGAAAAAACAGTGCTAGACCCAGTGCTCGGGCTTGGCTCTCCAGGAGGTTCATTAGGAAGTTTCTTTCTCCTTCTGGTTCAGAGAACTCAGCATAAACATTTATGCTGCTTAAACGCCTGACAATAAATTATCAGCAGTGATCAAATAATATGGTGCTTGCAAGGTCTCTTTCGGAGACTCAGAAAAAGCATTCAGATTAACACCCGCGTTAACGAGTTGTGCCCCGTCTCTGTGCCCTCTCCCTCCACCCGACGCCGAGAAGGGCTCTGCACGCAGCCGTGCTTTCTGCAGAGCCCAGAATGAACTCTGGAGTGAAGGTCTGTAGTCGAAACGACCATGACAAATGCTCTCGCAGGACTTGTTCAAGCATTATAACAGCTCTTCAGAGAGTTACAGCACAATTATTACTTGCATAGTAAAAGGGGTTATATTTATGCCTCTCAGTTGAGGGTGCACTTTCCTTATTCACATTAATGTAAATAAAATTGGAGTTCTGTCTTAAGTGTGGGGGGAGAAAAAAAAAATGAAAAAAGATAAAGACTACTACTACAACCTCCATCCCATAAAGCAAGACACGCTGCAGGCCATTTTTCTCCCTCAAAAAATTCTAGTTATTTTCCCAGATAATGGCGCTGGTCTTTCAAGTCTGTTGGTAAATGACCAACTAATGCAGTTACATATGCACTGAAGAAGAAAATTATGAAGAGATAATACAGCCAACTGGCATTAAAGAATGGAATGGAAGGGAATTTTAACAGTTCCACTAAGGCCTTTTAATATTAAGAATCTTGGCTGCCCCCGTTTTTTTTCCTAATAAAGGAAACATTTGGCAGAATAACAAACGTGAATGTCAGGAGAGTGGAAATATCTTCACCTGCGCTTTTTTTTTTATTAAAAGCGTGGTAGCGTCCAGACTTAACTGATGGCATTTCAGTGCATTCTGTTGCCCCAGCCTCTTCCCAACCGCATTTTTTCTCTTTACCTCATGTATCGAACCACGAAGCAGCATCGACTCCTGCTGCCAACTAGTCAGAGTGCTCCAGAGTCGAGACGGCTGCACTTCACCGATGAATAAAGTGATCACTAGTCTACACCTCTCGTCAAAGAATTATGTCTGGTTCAGAAAGCTTTGAGATCTTTGAATGAAAGATGGTCTAAGTAGTCCTAAGCAATTTTCTCTCCCTCAAACCAAGATGAAGCTGCTAGCTTTTCATGTCTCTTTAGGCCCCTTATTACTTGCCATTTCCCCTTGGCAATCTTCTCATTCCAAACACTGACATTCTGGCAGCCCAGCTATTTTCAGGAACTATTATCAAAGCTAGGGATGGTGAATTTTTCACTAGGTATTTTTTCCAAGCAAGCATTCCAAGCAGATTCAGAGACACGACTTTACCTACCTTGGGTTTTTGCCCTAACACAAGGAGTTAACTTCACCACGTTGACTCCTCAGTGAGGTCATTTTCTGGAGGACAGCTCCAGTCCTAAGAGTGACTTATGTAGTTTAGCCTCAACTTTCTGAGCTTTTCAGCCTCACAGATTTTTCCCTAACACTAAATAACACATTCCTTGGATGTTCCAAGTTGATGTAGGGTTTCTAGAGGCCTGCTGCTGATACCAAGAGGCTCTAAATTGAGCATTTATTGAAAAGCCTGTGAAGAATTTTGTCCTTCAAATTACTCCCGTAAGAGCAATAGAACTCAGCTCCCCAGCTGCTGCCAAGGTTTGAGGGTTTCTCTTGCTTCAAGATAACCCCCAAATAAGATCTTCGATCCAATTTTTTTTAAAAAACTCAAAATAAATTATGCAAAAGCAATTGACACCAGAAGGAATTTTCTTATGGACTTTATCTGGAACATACCGAGTTCCAACTCCGAGAGCCGATCATCCCTCCTGTGGCCTTACCCTCAAGTTTCTTCAGAATTTACCAACATACTGTCAGAACAAAAGCAGTCAAATTGACAATATTTAGTTTAGAACAAAAATGAAACATTTAATTTTTCTAAACATACAAAAAGACAGGCAGGAGATGAATCATTCAGCAAAATATCTGTCTTACTGCATGGAAATACACAGGGTGGGAACTGCAAACAAATTATCATTATTTGGACTCCTGTTAAACAGACTAGTGAGCCTTATAATTAGTAACATAATCACTTTAAGACAAATATACTAAATAAAATAATGGATCTTCAGCACCACTCTGCATAATAATGCTAACAATTTAAGCTTTATTAATTAGCGTGTAGGTTTATCAGAGTTTGGAACTCTGAATCTCAGAAGGTTGCCATCTCCGCTGACTGGAGGATTCGTTCTTCATTCAAGAGACATGCACAAGCAGAAAGAACTTCCATCGAGTCTTCACACAGCTATAAGACCTGCTTGTGGAGATGTTGATTGTACAGGACAATTGGTCAATAAAATTCATGTATTTCAATCCTTCCCTTCTCACACCCCCCCACTAGCCCTAATTGATTTCTCTGCTGGCTAACGACCAACCCAGATGCTCACTGACTTGAAAGTGACTGACCAGCACTAAAAGGTGGTGTGGCCATGTCCAATGGATCAGAGTGATTGAAAAGAGGTTCTTTTTCTGACACATAACCACAGATGCAACTACTTCTATTACTGAAATAATAAGGCAAAGAATGCTCCATCAACTGACTACCAGAGTTATTGGAATTACCCATTCAAGTGCCGCTTGCAAGTGTTAAAATTTCTTCACAAAACTTCACGTCGATGTGTTAATGTGTTGTCTTACATGGGGAAGAAAAGAGTAAGGCCTGACACCAAGACACAGGCACGGAATGCTTGCAGCAGCTATGATGTGAAGGCAGAAGTGGGGCAGATCAGCGCCAGCCCAAGCAGTTCAGACAGGAGCTTGGGTAGGAGGAACAGGCTGAAGCAGAGAAGTTGCCAAGTTAATCACCCACATGCAAACCAGTGAAGATACCCCAGGATCAAAATTCGTCCTGTATCAGGGTCACTTCAAAGAATTTAAAAAAGGGTCCAGTGATGATCTCACATTAAAGGTCCATGACCCCATCAGAGGAATTTACTAATGAAAATTATTTTATCCAAAGAGCTCTCTTAAGCCTCAGTAGAAATCACAGGTTTCAGCAAGACTCCACAGAGAAGCAGAAAATTACATTTTAAAATGCTGCATAAAGTTGAAGGATTTATAATCAAAACGGGGGCCCTCAAGGCACAGTCTCAGATGCACAGCGGCCATACCACAGGAGAACAGGGACTTGCAGAAGTGGGCTCTGGAAAAGGCTCAGTATCATTCAGAACCTGCTCCTCCTTGAAGTTCTTTTATTATTGCCTTTGATTGAGGTGATAGTTTGTAGAAGTGCCTTTTACGTAGTATCTCAGAATAGCCAAGGTTGGAAGGAACATCAAAAGATCATCTGGTCCAACCTCAAAATTTTTATTTATCAACTGATCAGTCCTGACTTGCAACCAGAGTTACAGTTTTTGTTAGTAGCATGATTTCAGGAATGCAGATCACAAACCTAGCGCTTAAATTCTTAAAGCTACAAGTTAAAAATTAGTTGACCATCAGAATGACTTTTATTAAAATCAACTTTCTTCAAAAGATCTTCAGAAACTCTCCACCCACCGTCCAGACTGCAAAAAAAAAAAAAAAACCAAACCACCAGGTGCTCACTAGATGCACACAAAGGCATGTGTTGGTTTGGGTTTTTTTAAACATTAAATGAAAACCAATTTTTTTTATATTTCTGTTTTGCTCTCCCTTTTACTATGTGAAAACAATTTACCTGCCTTCAGACCCCAGCTACAATTACTCTGCTTTCACTTCATCTAAATGCAATGAATAATCTTGGTCACGGCTACCGAGATAAAAGCTAAGAGAATTCATTTGCTGTTCCACGCAGCCACAAGATGTTGGTGACACCTGTAACATCAGGAACGCAACTGCATACTGAAAGGACAATCTGCTTCATTCACGGACTCTGACGCACCAGCCTCCCAGACCCACTTTATTCATTTTTCTAATAATCACACCCGTTTTCTGGACAAATACATAATGTCGGAAGAACAGATCTATACTGACAACCAAGGCCAGCCGTATAATGCTCGTCTAAGTGGCAATGAGCTTCATTAATTAGGTTGCTGCTTCAGAGTGTTGTTCCCCTGCAGCTATATTCCGCTCAAGGGTATTTTCAATAGTATTGGATAGATGAAGCAATTACTAAGCAAAATCCACTAACTGATGGCCAGCGTCAGATTCCTCAGGCCACACTTTCAAGGGGGGGTGTATGTATTTGCTTGAATGAGTGATTGAATTCAGAGGAAAAAAGGCAAAGCAAACAAAAATCCCCAGTGAGACAGCTTACGTGTTCCTCACTTCCAGGGGTATGAGCTTTAAGACAAAGCTCCCGCTCTGCAGACAGGACTGCAGACACAATTAAGAGGAGGCAAGGCTAGCTCCAGGATACCTCACTGCCTGACTGCACGTGTACATCAGGTTGGCTGCGGTCTAAAGGCACATACTTAGTCTCACAATTAACGTCAGGCAAAGAGCTTTAACTATGGCTATTTGCACTTTTTACTGACAGCAGTATAAGCAACTTGTAAAAATAATAAAAGCTCGAGTCCACCAAAGTGTTTCCTGTTCTGGTATTTGCTACTTACTGGTTTATGTAATTTTTATAAGATGACATAGCCCTGAGTATTCAACTTAAATAAATACAGCACAAAGGTTGTGGCATTATTGTAAACACGTGGAAAGATTTTCCTCTTGAGGATTGTCGGGTTGCCTCAGTTACGGTGATGTTTAGATGGTGACTCAAAGTTGGGAGCAAAATAAGAGAGTTTTCAGGCAGAAGCTCTATTTTGAAAGATCAGGATATCTGTAATTCTAACTGATCTTCCACCTGGCATTAAATCTTCAAAGAATGTCAAAAAGTATCTTAAAATCTTGAGATGCCTGACTGTGTACGGAGGAGGAACAGATGCACCTCTATAATTTGCCCATAAATAAGTAAAAATGAACCCATCAACTATTCAGGGACAGTTGCATGCAAGCAGGCAAACACATCCTTTTTTTCTTCTCTTTTTTTGTTTGTTTGGGTTTTTTTTGTTACAGTTTTTAAACATCTTCCAAACAAGACTTTACAGGGCACTGTTAAACCGCTTTAAAAACTGATGTGTTTGTTTTTAGAAAGTTACTGTGCAGAAGACCCATGTCATAACTCTCACCCTTCAATAAAACCTTTAGCCACTGCCCCCGGCCTCCCAAACCAGCGGGACCCATATATGGCAGTAAAACACACATGCACCAAATACATAACTTCTCCCAGAAATAGTGAAAGCTCAGTCTGCAAGAGCTTCCTTTGAGGTCACAGCAAGTCAGCTGCTGAAAAGAAGTTAATATAATAAATTAAACTACTCCGGAAACCCAGCAGACACTTAACTGAGTTCTCCTAGCTCCCCCTGGTTCTAGGCACGCCTTTGAGCAAGACATACCCTTCTCTAAGCGTTCATCTAGCTAAGCAAGGAAGGGAAAGAGGAGAAAATCCATAAATCTGTCAGACATATAACTAAAGCTTTTAGTGGAGACCAGTTTCAAAAGACAGATCTAAAAATTAAGTTTTTGCCAGTCCAATATCGCTTAGAGCATCCAACTCTTTATTCTTTACAGATTAATAAATACACTCCTAAATACTATTTAGGACACCGTGCCCACTCCCTGTTCTAACTGATCTGATCTATTCATCCAAAAAGAAAAGATGACCACTGGCACAGCAGAAGTGCACTAAAGGACATGCATTTTGAAAAAATCCTTCAAAGTAAGCTGTGCAGAAACAACATGCAACGTGACTTGCGAATTCAAAATAAGTCAGCTACAGAGGCACAGGTGAGGCATTTGTGTGGTAGGAAATCCTTCAGGCTGATGGGGTTCCTAAGCTCGATAAAAGCATGTCTGGGCAGGTGATCAGCCGGGATATCACGCTGCTGCTTTGTTCTTTTCAGTAGGCTGTGCTGGTTTCTGCAATGAGACACAACATCGACATTTGAATTACACGTCTATGAAGTAATCCTTTCATTCCCTTATCTAGAAGGAGCAGAATGAAAAGAAACAAAGAAATCAGCTGGTTTCTGACTACAGATTTTCAGAGCAAGTTACTAAGCTGAAAATGGAGTAAGATGTACATCAGTGACTGACAGCACATGAGCTCCTGTGCTGTGCTGTATTATTTCCCAGTTATCTGGTGTCCCAACTATGGCAGACTTCTTTCTGTTTTCCTTGGCATTTCCCAGTCGTCCTCCAAGACTGCACGATGAGACACGATGAAAACTTTTAGTGCTACAGTCCCAGCTCTGCTGACCTCTGCAATGTCAGTCAGCTCAGGTTGTCTGGCTCAGGTTGTCTGTCCTGGTATAAAAAGCTCAGGTAAGGAAAACGGTGATCTCCATCTCAAAAGATAATTTGCAATCTAAGAAAAGGTAAAGAGGTAGATATAGAGGAAGGCAAGGACACAGTAGTAGTCAGTATGTAGGAAAATAACACACATTTGGTTTGTGTTTGGTTGGGGTTTTTTTATTATTATTTGAAGACATTCATTTCTGGCACATCCTAAAAAAACTAATGCTAAGCCCTCACACGTAGATCTGAAACGGAGCAGGCTGTCTAATACCCAAAAGACATTCATCAGCACCACCACCACCTACGTTATACAGAGTCCTCATGCTACAGTAGAGGACGGATCTCAAATCTGTATGTGAGGAAATAGTTACAAGCAGTACACCCCTCCTTCTATAAGCTTTGATCAAAGAGACTTAAGAAATGTGTTCTACCACGCTTTGATTTCACTTGAGGTTTTTTTTATTGTTTCAAGTAGTGAATAAAGATGACAGGCAAACAGTCTAATTAGCACAAATATCTCGTGTCTTGAAACTTCTGGCAGTTTTTAGATGTCTACTGCTCAGTAGTGCTACGATATTCTCCACTGCCAACCCTGAGCTAGTGCGGACCTTTCTCCTACCACAAGAACAGTCTTCTCTTCCATTTGAACAAAGAAGGTTTTCACGCCTGCATCATCGCTGACCTCCCACATGAAAGGCCCCCGGTGCTCCCGGAGCCAGGGCAGCAGGACCCCTGGATGCTCTCACCTGCCGCACGCATTCCACAGGGTCAATGGATTATTTTTGGCTAAAGCACATCTGTTGGCAGTCACTCAATAACCCCTGGCAAAGCTCAAGGGTCAAAGCGTATTTCATTTCACTTGGTAGCTCCCTCCAACGGCAAATCCCCACCTGTTACAGGGCTCCTACTCAAATTCGAGTATTTTGGGTCTCTGACAAACTCCTGTTACTCCCATCTCCAGTAAGGAAACACCAAACACCAAGACAGACCACAAACAACCTGTGGATCAGCAGGACTTCATGACAAAAGGTTTCTTATAGTCGGCTAAACACGTTTCAAAACAAGTCATGGCAAACTTTACTAACGTTACCAAAGAGATCGCCGCCAGAATGCCGTCAGCCTGAAGCGTAAGGTGACGTAGCCCTCACAGCCTCCAGCGCCTGTGATAACCAAAGTCTGAAAATATTCCAGAGACAGCTGAAATACCTATTTATATTTACGGAATATGCTGAATTACCACAGACCATACAAAAAGGCTGACTAGAGCAACACTTACATATTTTGTGGTTGGACTTCTACCTTAGCATTTGATGAAAGGCCATTTAGTTTTAACCTAGGTAAGTGGGAAACATTATTCATCTAATGTCTTCTCTGGAAGACTGCAGCTCCAGTGCTAATAAGGGAATTTAATTAGATGGACAAGCCTTGACAACAATCCGTTTCCAATACACTTAGTACTGAAATAGGTCTGAGTGTTCCAAGATTTATAGAAGAAAGCAACTATTCCAGTTAACGTGGAAAAATATCCGAAAGTTTTGACTACCCAAGATGCAGGCTCTTGTTTATCCAACTTCATTTGTGACATCCATCGCATGACGAACAATTACACCGACTGCATAGATTAAACCTCTGTTCCAAATGTATATGCTATAAAGTTTGAGCAGAATTGATTTTGCCCTTGGCGTTAGTAAATCTCACGGACTCCCTGGAAATCAGCCCACTCAGCAGCACCTCTGAGCACGACACCAACCGTTTCACCTTCCTACAGCAGCACCCAAAACCCCAGGACAGAGGAGGGCTGCTGTGCACAAGGGCACGGTACAAACACGAAACACAATCTCTTTCAGTGTATTTACAATAGAAAAAGACATGCACGAACATGAAATACACCCAAAAAAAAAGCACAAAGGCTCGTACTTCCTACAACGGCAAAGGGAACAAGCTTGTCAGCAGGCTGATGAAACACTTGAGATAAAGCGGCATAATCAATAACAATGCTGCACCTTGAAAAAACAGCAAGTACAACGCGATCAATTCATATCTCAGTGAAGTAGCATAATAAAAATCTGCAACTACAATAAGCTAATTTAATGATACTTTATCAAGCGCTCACATTTTCAACTACTGTTGTTCACGGCAGAATGAAGCCTGTGTAAAAATATGTCATGAGTCAATACGGCATTCTCCTGAAGAGAAAAGACCCACATCATTAAAATCTTAAGTAAGCCTTCATTAAATAAAATACATGAAATTACCTCCTTCAAAGGAATTTAATTAGTCAACACACACAGGTTAAACTCACAATCTGCCACTGTGGTTTTTTTAAGCCATTCATTTTCTTAAAGCTTTGTTGTAAGAAGGATTTTTTTATTATTATTATTTTTTACAAAAAAGGTTAGAAACCACGGTTCCTTTATGAAAAGGATAAAATATCACTCACGAACAGCAAGAGACATTTTCATTGCTCCTGTACACAGAGCGCTGCCTTGTTAAGGCAATTGCAATCATTTTAGGCATCTTCATTAAGTCAGAGATAGGGTTCAGCTTTTCACAGAGAGAAACCTCAGCAGCTGCAGAGAAAAGGAGGGACAAGAGAATCTTAAACAGAAAAGAGGAATTACCAGTTATCTAGCTTGAAATGAAACCTCTGGGAAGCCCCATCTGCAGTCTCGGTCATTACAAATCACAATAATTACGTGAGCGCTCAGCCCGTATATAAAATTTCAGTACCTCCAAGAGCTGCAATACTGCAATGTCCACAACACAAAAACATCGCCAGCTCATTTTGCAAAGCTTCAGGCTACTTGTAACACCGAGAGAAGATGAATCAATAAAATGTTATCAGTAAAACAGTTTGATTCCCGCACAGTTAAGCGCATGGCCACTTCTATATTTCAATCCCCTCAGGTCAATATAATTTTACACAGTTACACAATTCTCAGAAGTGAAATGATACTGGTGGATGTTTCAGATATTCTAACGCGTTTATTTCTACATGGGGGATTAAAAAAAAAAAAAGAAAAATCACTTTTTTCCTCCCTGGTTAAAAAACTTGGATCTTTAGCACAGTCTTAAACACTAGCAGCTCTTTACCTCAGCTCCAGTAAGTAAAGTTACTCTGAACAGCTCACTTGGCCAAATCCTACATATACTATTCACCCAGCACTTAAATAGGAGTTTCAGAAGAAAAGCAAGTCAAATCTGGAGTTGGGCTTTCATTTAAAGTAAATCTGAGACATGCAATAAGATGTAATTTCTGCCTACTCAAGAAAATCAGCCCATTTAAGAAAATTGAAGTATTCACCAATAAATTCTGCTAGGTTACTCACCCAAGGACTGAAGAAACTGTAAATGCTGCTGACAAAGACTAACTGCATAGTTAATACAACATTTTTCCCCATATCCAGATAATTCTTCATATGTACTCTTAATTTCCAGCTTCCCACCTGGGTACGCAATAAAATAATGCCTCAGGTTAATCACATGCCTCCAAAGAGCTGCATTTTTTGCATAAATAAGAGCAACAAGTATTCCTCCAAACCCAAGTAGCAATAATTGTCATCTCTTAACAAAGTACAGCGCTCCAGAGACAGGGAACACCCACAAAGAGGCTCTTTTTAGACACGAGTTCGCTTTCCTTGATTTAATTTGACAACATCCTAATGAAATAGTACAAACCTATTACTGGACCAGTCATGGGCACCACGAAGTCAAAGGCCACTGACTTCAAGACAGGACTGTGGACCCAAGAAGGAAAAAAATGCCTTTTTTTTTTCCCCCTCATTTTGCTACCAACTACATCTCATCCATTTCCTTCTTTAAATCCTGCACTATAGACCAGAGACAAAAAAATACCAGTCCTCTCAAAGGCAGAAAGTACTTTTTGGGTTTTTATTGTAATAAAAGACTGTTTATTCCTGTATACATTTCTTAGAAAGAGGAACATTTTAATGATGAGAATGTCCAAAAAGCACCATCTACTCTCCCGACGAAGCTCTTTTAAAAGGTTTCGTTTCCTTAAATGCGTAAAGGATGTTGGAAATATCTGAGGGACAAAGTGCCCCGGTGTATGTGGTGCAATTCCCTCGCCACGTTTCCCATATCGGGACATTACATTAATGCATTTCTAGCACTAGATTTTACTAGTTTAAAAATCAGCAGAAAAGGTCTAATCACTAAGAACTGCAGCACACATTTATGAAAAGACAAAGCTGCACTAAGCCTTACTGTTTATATTTTGTTGTACCACCCAAACTGTTCTCCTAACTTTCCTCTGAACAAGTTTCGACACTGCAAGTCCTCAGACAGTCAGACTGAAGTGACATCCACACTTTGCCTTCCTCCTCCATCACGAACCAGGCCGCCACCGACACAGGCAGGAGGAAGCAACCCGTCTATTTTACTAGAAGACAGCCCATGAAAATCCAACCGCATCAATCCTTCTTCTATTATTCTTTCAAACTTCCCAGACCAACTAACTTTCTTGAGCTTGGCTAGAGCCTTCTGAATAGAAATTCCACCAGGGCAAGAAGTTTTAGATTAACAGCACAACGCATTCAGAAATCAACAGATAAACCCTTTGCTCGGCGGCACTACCCGGTACTGTGAGGCTGAACCTGGTCTCAGAACTAGAACAAACTGCTCAGAAACAGCTTCCCTGATCTGTCCCACTTTTGTTTCGGCACTGAACTCAGCAACATGAACCTCACCTCTGTATCGCATTCAGGAAATTATTGCTTGGAAAGTGTCCTGATTCCATAATGCTTTTTAATTGTACAAGTACATCCACCTGTGTATTATATACAATAATCTGTGTATTAAAGCCAGGAGGTTTTCTTAAGCCACAGGTAAAGCTGAAAAGCAATAAGGCAAGTCAAAGATAACCACATGTATGGAGCGCTCATCCTCAACTAATGAAAGCCTCTTAAAGGGAGAAAACAATGTGATTAGAAACTCAGGTAAGGGAGAACAGACAGAGTAAGACTTATTGTGGAAATTCTTTAAGCCTGGTCTACTCTCAAACGCCTGGCTTGGGCAGGATTGTCTTAGAATGTTCCCTGTGCTGGAAACAGGATGGCTTTTACTTTTTGATCTGTTTGACCTTTTCTCTCCTCATTAACAATGTTGCTTTCTCCATTCACCTTTTGGGATGGATCACGAGCGTTGGAGGGGAGAGAGTAAATCGGAGCAACACCGACAAAGAAAGCCAGACCAATTTTGCTATGAGCAGCAATCACGAAGCCAAACTAGAAAGCAAGTAGAGCTGGCAACCCTTTTAAATACACAAAGGCCGCAGTTGTCAGTGAAGAGAAAACATGCTTTTTCCTCTACCCATGTGCCTATTACAGCAGTCACAGACATCCCACTTCTCAGCTCCGTAGGATGTGAACAAGACACAGCTCACCACAAAGCGCATCCCACTGCTTCACCCCCTTGGTTCAACGCCAAACCCGCCCAGAACTGACAAGAACTGTCCATATACTGAGACACAAAAGGAAATGGATTTCCCAGAGATTTGGTAAGTCACTCAAACAGCTCTAAGGGCACAACCCCCCCACCGTGGGCAGGACACCTCACTGGTGCTGCTGTTGTGCTATACTCATTCAAAACTTACCTTCATTATTTATTATCCTGTAATTCTGTACGGCAAATCTGAAGAAACGTTGCCATGACAAACACACAGCGTGGAGTTTTCGTACTAACCTAATTCCCATGATAGCCCTTCTTTCAATTAACAGAACCCCGTTTTATTGTATCTCAATTAGACAATCAAAATATTTTCAGTGCTGCTGGCATCAGCCTTCTAAAGGGACAGATCATCAAATCTGAAAACCCTTTGCGGCAGAGCGGGAGAGCTTTACGCACAGCCAGTCCTCTCAGATGCCATGGGCTAGGATACCACGTTAGAAGGCTGTAAAAACCATGGCCTGTGGCTCCAGTCCAGCCTGCAGAGTAATTTAATCTAGCTCACAAAGAAATGAGGAAAATGGCCTCTGCTGTGCTGAATCAGCAGTGCTGGAAGCCGTGCCACCCTCTATCAGCTAGTGAGAGAGCGCTTTGTCCGCGGTGCCAACTCGGTGTAGAGCAACCATTGGCCCAAAGAAAAGACCAGCAGGAGTATTATGTGCCAGGTTTTCAGTAGATGTAAGTCAGAATAGTTGCAATGACTTCAGGAGTTGCACTGATTTACATCATTTCAGGAGTATAAGGATTTACACCCACTGGAAGTTTCACTTCTCTTTGTCTTTTAATTAAAAGAATGGTGTAGGCTTGGCAGCAGCGCGAGTCTTCAACGGACTGAGATTTGAGAAGGATCTTGAAAAAGTTCTGTAAAGCTCAGGGAAAGGCAATAAGCCATTTTTAGTTTAAAAAGATACGGTGGCTAAACTAAAATTCACAAGATGTATATAAATTCTGATCTATACATGAGTAATACATATGCATATACTTTCACTCTTTACACTGGAGCTCCCTAAATATAACAATGGCCAAAGAACAACAATTAAGAGAAAATTTCTTCATTCATGAAAAACTAGCAGCACAGATGTTATCTCTATCTACAGGTCATGACTAGGGCCAAAACAAATGCCATGCATTACTTCATTTTACTTTTTTTCTCCTAAGTGCCAAAGAAATGTCTGCCATTGGAGAACCACACAACTGGGAGAAACAGGAGGTACTGCTCATCAGGAAACAAGCCAACCGGGGCAAAGTTTGGTTTGCTCTGGTTTTCAAATAAACTCATAGCTACTACATCTCGGTGACCCCAGAGCAGTTTCTGCTGCTTATCTGCTCACCTCTCAAAGACAAACTCACAATAAAGTAAGAAAAAAGCTCTTTGCCCAAGACAGAGTGTGCCTAATCCTGCCCTCACATGTGCACGTACCTCATTTGTTTCCCATAGGTGACCATGATGGGGAAAGAACAGAAGGAAAGTGAGAATCATTCTGGTGCTTGAGATCCTTGAAAAGGCAACAGATTTATGCTCTAAGACCAAAAGTGAGCAGAACCTGTAGTCATGGCCACGTGAAAAGCTACGTGCAGCTGCTCTTCATGCTATTTCTGTGGCACAGTGACCCGCTCCCAAGCCAGCTGAGCCTTCAGAAACTCTCAAAATTAGGCGTATAAACAGGACACTGTTTACTAAGTGCAATTTGGCTGATGTGTTACACAAGAACTTAAAAATAAACTGTTTCGAAAGCCACCTAACGAAAGAAAAGCTTAAGCCAAAATGTTTCTATATTCAAGAAATGTAGCCTCATTCCATCATTTTTTTTCAGTACTCACCTCTGAACAGGTCAGTGTTAAATCTCCTGCTTCTGAGTCTGATTTAACAGTGTTCTTCAAAGGCTTCTGCAATTTTAGGAGTATTAAATTTTATACCTCGTAAGCTATTTATTAGCTGGGGAAGTACTTAATTGACATTCACCAGATATTAAATTTTTTTGAGCATGTGTAACTGATTTTGGTATTTAACCTTGAGGGGTTTTTTTTTTTTGCCTTTTCTCCCTTAAGGACAGTAGGTTTCACAGCACACGGATTCTGTACAAATTTCTCTTGGAGGTGCAGACATATACTGCAACGACAGACTTCACAAGGGACCCCAACGCAGATGAAAGGTTCCACACTGCGACTGTTGTTAAACCACTGCAGAGATTTTGTCTTTTCTTTAGGTCTCCATTATACGCACCACGTCTGGAGATGCCCAGACCCAACACGAACCACAGCCCAGCCGTTCTGTGGAGTACCCAAGACTCCAGGGCACTCAGCATCTCTTCTTTGCATTCATCCCGATTTTAATTTTCAATTTGTTTTTCCAGAAGCAAGTCCACTCCACAGATGTTCAACTCTCCCTCTTGCAGTTGCCCTGCCAAAGGACACTACTGCTGCATTAACAGCACTTTGCTTCATCATCCTGTCTGCCCAGGCAGTGAACCTCGCTGTAGTACTGGAAAGGTAAAACCAGCTGTGCCACCAGTGCCGGTTCTGCTGCTATTTAACGGGAAACAGCCGACACTGTGCCTCAATTCAGAGCAGAAAGGGAAAATAAAACTTTGTTTTATTGAAAATATTAGGAAAATTCATTCCAGCAGAATGCATCGTCTGCACTGAGCTTTGCCAAAACACCGCAGTTAATTCACCACCCGCAGAAATTCCCGCAAAGACTCACACAACCAGTATTCTGTGATCGGTATGGGACTAAACCTCTATTCCATGTCAAACTCAAACCCAACATTTCTAACTGTCCAATGCCTCTCAGAACCCTCCTATGTGTGTTTCTTCTAGTCAGGAGGGATCAAAACCATGAGGTACCGCTAGAGCAGCTTGTTTGTTACCATGTATAGCAACCCGCCTCTTTAACTTTCCATGTCTCCTATGTCTCAAATTCCAGGCAAACCAAAAAAAAAAAAAACCCCACACCTCTTTCAGTAAACTTTGCACAGAGATAATCAATCTACTATTCAGTTATTTGAACAAGCATCTAGAGTTCAGCAATCTGGAGATCATTAAACTTCTCCTGATGAGAGCCTCTTCTTGTAGTTTCACCACAGTACAGGGAAATCTTTGGGTGCAATCCCAACATTTTTGATAGTTACCACCCTTGAAGGTTTCAACACACCAAATCTTGCCAAGTAAACCTACAGGCCAGCATATGCATATCCATCTTCAACCTGTCCCTTCTCTCCATAGGAAAGGAAAAACTCAAACAACATGAAAAATCTTTTTTTTTTTAATGCCATTTATCCCCACTTCTTTATCCTCTATGGAGGGTCAAAGGACAAAAGAGGGCATTGAATCAATTGAAAAAGGTTCAGAAGCCCGTGAAAAGATAAATAAATTAAAGTATAATTCACCCAAGTAATTCAGGCACAAGTGAAAATATATAAAGCTTTGGGAGATGAGCAAAACAGTTGCCTTTCATGTGTAATTGTGTAAACCTTCTGTTTTCAAGGGAGCTAAGCGACCAGCCAGCAATAATTAGGCTCCTGAAAGACACGTAGCAAGGAATACAGAACCTGAAACGATGACTTTTTCTGATTCCCCAAGGAAGCACTTTCACTGGGGCAGGGATGGGGATACTCTATAAATGATTTTCCATCTGGAAACCCACCAGCCCTACTCCCTTTTCCCCTCTGAAGTGAGATGCTCCAGAGCCAGATCCTATCAGCAGAGGGAGTCTCTTCCGCTAACAGAGACCAGCGTGCATCTGGCTTTCTTCAGTTACCAAAAACACACAGGCATGACAGGCAAAATTAAACAGAGACATTAAACAGTAAAATATTTAAGTGTGGGCTGGGGCTTCTAATAAGCTTTATGAATAATACAGCTATGATAAGAACAGGCAGTGCAATACCTAACTGTTCTGCACAGAGCAAACACCTTGCCCTCCACACATTACAACATCAGACAGATCACAGGATGGGAAACAGGACACAGCAAAGGTCAAAATCCATCCGTGGAGTGAAAACACAGACTACACCAGAGCCCACCCATCCTCCACACACAGGTACGACACTCCCGTTTACTGCTTTAGCTTTAAGTTAACCCTGTTCTTTCAGCTCACGTTGGGATTAGTAACAGCTCTTTCAACAAAAATGTCCTTTGCTGAGCAGACCTCACTAGGGTCTTGGGGGAGACCAGCCTGAAGCGTGTCCAGTAGCCTGGAAACAGACCTCTGGTGCTGGCCAGCAGTTGAGATGGGACATTTAAAAAACCCTACAAACTGCATCCAATACTGGACAGAAAACTGAAGCAGTCCTTCCCTTCCAACAGCACTTTATTTAACTTGCATGAACCTGCCCTAAGCTTTTAATCTGGAATGTTTCTGTATTGTAAGAATTCAAAGATCCCAATGCTTGTAACTCCCACAACAGCCAGGAAAAGTACCAACAAACGGAAACATTTGCATTTGTGGTGCTACAGATCCCAGATACACAAACAACAAGACATAAAAGGCTCAGGTTCCAAGCCACTCTTCATTTTCGTTATTTCAATACCTTTACCCAGCACTAAGTTTTAATGGCTCACGGTCAAAGCAGAAGGCTCTGTCGCATGTGCTCTGCGACAGTCTGTTCTGAACTGGTTTTGTTCAATGCTTTTATTAACAGAACAGATAAAGGCATGTAGCATATGTTTGTGACATCTCCAAAGGACACCAAAGCAGGATGTGACCACAACTCTGCTGGAGGTCAAGATCAGAATTCAAAACTCTCCTAACAAGTCAGATCGGACCAGTCAAGAAGAAGAAAGGTGTGCTTCATGAGGAGCACTGAAACCTGATCCAGCAGGATCGATCAACTACACATATAGAAAATGCCTGGGTAGGTAGCAGTTCTTCAAAACACGATGTGGGAGGTTATACTGGATCACAAGCTGAACATGAGTCAACAGCGTCATACTGTTAAAGAAAAAAAAAAGCAATCAGCACATTAGAAAAATCTACTGGAGTATCACCTGCAAAACAGGCAAAGTAATCCTCCCTGTCTGCTCAGCAGTGCGAGACTCGGCTGGCACAGTCAGATCAACTTGGGGCATCAGTAGTAGCAAAGAGCAGGGCTCAGAGAAGGGACCCGAGGCACAAGACACCAAAGGGAACAAATGAGTGGTTCAGCCCATGGAAGCTAAAAGAAAATATTTTCAAGTTTGTTGAGGGGAGAAGCAACAACAGTTCTCTGTGTCTGTGATGAATAAGACAAATAGCAACAGGTTTAAATTGCACCAAGAGAGCTTCAGCTTAACAGCCACAAAGAGAAACAATATACTATATCGGCTGTGGCCACCACAACTGGATCTTGGAAACCACGCTGGGGACAAACCCATTACAAAGGAGCTGCTCGTGCCCTGAGGAAGGAGCATGCATTAGACATCCTACTGAGTTCCTCCAGCCCTGTTTTTCTGTGAGTCCGTGAAACACCAACAAACAGATGGTGACGAGCAGGTCCAGGTAATATCGCAAACAGCTCCCGGCAAACCCAGTGACGCTTCTCAAAAAAACCCGCATGGCCAGAAGTAACTACGGGGCAGAGTTAACTATTCATCACCACTGACTACCTCAGGAACAAACAGATTATTAAATTTTATGCTTTAAACTAGTCCTGATTTGCACTTTTTCAAGTGCAACCATTTATTTTCTAACATCTTCACAAGCTTGAGATTTTAACTTCATATACCAAGAATCCAAATACGCTTTTCCTGCTACATGGTGAAGTAAGAAATGTCTGTTTCCCTGACCTGCCTTTTATGATTCTCCAGACATGAATCAGAGCAAGCCAATATACAGCTTTGCATGGAATAATTTTTGTAATCTGGGCTATTTATCTTTGGGTAATTGCTATATTCGTAATTATTTTAAAGAACAATTTTGTTTAATAAGGTTTGCAATTGCTACTTGACAAACTCAGTACGACAAAATTTTAGACTAAAAGTAATTTTTGTGGCCAACCTATGAACTGCTACAAAACTGTGATTTATACTAGGCGTAGTAATAGCCTTAATGATTGCAGTGCTTCCGGGTACCAATGAAACGCACAGAATGGCTCACTGCAAAGCAGAAAGGGCTTTTTTTTTTTCCCCCCTTCCTTCATGGGTGGCCCATACATATCTTAGGGGTCCTTGGAGAAGCTTCCAACACTCCCAGTGTGCATTCCACATAGCGGCTGCTATTACCATGCTAATGTTAATAGGCTGCAGCTTATGTGACCCCTCCGAGCTGCAACTACTGCACAGCACAACGAGGACAGTGCTGAATTACTGCCACTGGCTCTCCATCACAAAACGCTGGCAAGCGGTGAGGAACAGTGGCAAGAAAATAGTGAGGGCAAAGCAAAAAATAATTAAAATTTTGTATTGGAAGGGAGCAGAAAGGAGGAACCTAAGCAAAGAGAGATGCCGGAGCCTGGGGTCACGAGGCAACGGGCAGCAAGAGCAGCTGAAAGTCGCTGCTTCCAACGACAGCACAGCCCATATGCCAGAACATTTGCCGCTTCTCTCCCTCTGTGCAATTGCAATTCCAAATTAATAAATAAATTAGGGACCATGAATATAAGCAAGAAAAAAAATCATAAAGCCCGTGGCAAAAAGAAATCTTGTTCAACCCAACTATGTTTTTATACCGCAGAAAACTCGCTTGGGAAAGATTCTGCTGAAAGAAGCGCAGCACCAGCACTAAATGGCGTATTTTGGGAAAACAGAAACGCCGTATGTTCTCCTCTTATTCTACTAAAAATAAACAGGGTATCAAGAGCTTTTTGAATATAAGCATTACATTTCCTTACACCAGGAGACAAACTAGGGGTAAGTTAAGTCTGGACATTAATGGACGCACACAGCAGACTGTTGGTCCCTGATATTTCCATTATTCTCTCTTTAGAGGTTATGCTTCCAAGAAGTTACAGGAACACAACTTCCCTGCAAGGATCCTTTTCTGGGTTTTACTGAAAGCTATCTGATCTGTACTTGCAGAGAGGCTCAGTGCATCACTCTGCCTTTGCATACATTCACCTCTCCAGTGTTTCACAGGATCACAAGGCAGTGGAAAAGGCCAGAAGGCATCTCTGCAGAGCGTCACATCCAAGCCCCTGTTCAGCACAGGGTCAACCAGAATAAGCTCCAGAACTGTGTCCAGTTGGGTTCTGAGAATCTCCAAGGATGGAGACTCCATGACCTCCCTGAGGAACCTCTTGCAGCGTCCGATAACCCTCACACTGAAAGCTTCTTCCCACGTTTTAAGTGGTAATTCCTGCCTTTCAGTTTGTGCCTGTTTCCTCTTGCCCTTTCCCCGTGCACTGCTGCGAAGAGCCTGGCTCCATCATCTCTACAGCCTCCCGTGAGGTATTTATACATGATGATAAATTCTCCCCCTGAGACTTCTCTTCTCCAGGCTAAACAATCCCAGCTGTCTCAGCCTCTCCTTTCAGAAATACTAATAAATAAATATTTAAGCAAAATATCAGAACCAATATATCACAGTATACTGAGCAGTAAGAAAAACCTCTGATGGCACAGCTGGCCAAGGACTGGCCAAGGACTGAGCTTCACCTGAAAAAGCAACATGAGGGTGTCGTTCCAAAAGAAAAATCTAATGTGAAGTAAAAATGCTCTTTAAAACCTTTGCTAGTGCACAAAGGTCTACATACGCAAAAAACGGATACAGATCAAGTCCATCAAGCCAGCGTAAATTCCTACCGCAGAGCTCAAGACCAGACTCCTAGAGAAATCAGTCTCTAGTCACTGGCACGGGTTCATCTCAAAACCCTCGTCAAACCATTCAAAAATGGAGTTCCCAGAGGCAAAATAGAGTTCTTTATCTTTCAAACACCTCTTTTCTGGTCTTAGTTCTTCCTATTTCCATGTGCCTAAAATAAAAAAGTAGATTTTAGACAGCAATGGCACTAGTTCAGAATTCAAATCAAACAGAAACTCCCTTCTTTCCCTATGTTACTCAAATTCATTCTACTAGACAAAAAATATTAAAAAGCAGATTTCCAATGAAATCCTATCCTCTGTAGTTTTAATCTCTTCTTGCTCTTCAAATAAGACTTTTAAGTATTATCTATATTACTAAAATATTCTATGAGCTATGCCCATGGCCCGTGCTACTGTCGAACTAAGTGCTTCACCAGCTTTAGTCTGCCATGAAATAAGCTACCTCTAAAAACACATTACACTCATTTCCAGGGCAGAAATCTAGGCAGAATGAGGCTTGCACATAAATATCAATGAAATTAGGCAATGAGAACTGGCATTAGGTCAATGAAAATTAAGCAAGAAAATATTTCACTGCTAGAATAAATAATTTGCATTTACCACATGCAAAACAGGATTTCCAGAATGCTTTCAGCATCTGCTCTGTGAGATCAGAGCTCACGAGCCCTGTCAGCGACAGTCAGTTTCTGAACACAGGAGTGACTTTGAAATTAACATTTTCTAACCTTAAAAGACCTAACATCAAGGGTTCGGAATTCAAAACAACAGGTATGTCACAATAAATAACAAACTGCTACTATTCCAGACACCGCTTATTTCCTTAAAAGTCAAAGCGTAAATAAATAAACCAATAAATCATTCAATAAAAAGTGTTGTTTCATTTTCTTAATTCTTTTTTTTTTTGGAGTGCCTAACTTGAAGCAGCACAATTCTTTAACAGACAAATTTCTGAAACAAAAAAAGAGAAGCTCTGGGTTTGTTGTTGGAGAAGCAGATAAAAATCAGTTAGCTCCCCAGAATACAGAAAAAAGTAATTTTACTTGGGTTTGAGGAATTTGCTTCAAAGCTCTGATCTAGAAAGCAATATATACAGTTATTAAACAGTGTAAGGGGATTAACTCTACAGAGTGTTATTGACTACTCCGGTCTCATTAACTGCAATTTTATTTAGATAAAAATGTCATCTGAAACATCATTTTTGTGTTAGAAGTTAGATCTGAAGAATAACATTAAAAATAAATACGCATCAGCAGTTCCCCACTCCGTGGCAGCTCTTTCTGGGGTCTCCCCTGGAACTCATGATTTAAATTATGGTTTTGATTTGCAACGTGCCCATCAAGAGGAACTGCTTTTAAAAGAAGTTGGCCTGTGGAATGGGAGAAGTGTTTTCTGAGAGGCAGCTTCAGTGGAGCATGTACAAGCTTAACGTCGAAAGCTGATGTCTGTCTGCCTCTTTTGCCTCCCTGAAAGGAATGAAGAAAGGTTAAGGAAAGAGTTCTGGGTTCCCGGTGGACTTTCGCCTACTTTCAAATTTTATTAGGGAGTTGTGAAGCTAATTATGTGTATGGTAACTTCAGTAACTGCTTTTCATGCAGAATCACAGACCACAAAATAACGCAAGCATGAATGGAGAAGTCTGTCTTTTAAACTCCGAGCAGCTCAGAGAAGGCACAGGGTATTCCAGCTGGCTGCAGCAGAGCTTCCATACTGCTACGAGGACCGAGCAACCCTCAGAGGTGCTCAAAAGCCACACCAAACACCAGAACAAATCCCAGCATTCCTCATGGTCTTCGCTTCTGAAAAACACCAAGGGGCACTGGGGAGTTGCGAGCAGGACTGGGTGCACCGGCGACACTGCAGGCACCCCACACACCCTGCAGCTGCGGCCGGGACGCCTTCGGGAGGGAGCATCCTCCCAAGCAAGCTGCAGAACCAGACCTCGACATGCAGAAGCCTTGAGGAACCAAGCTCCCATCAAAATCAACAGCAGCCAGGTACTGATGTATTTTTTGGATTCCAGACCCAGGAAAAGTGGGAAGCCAGACGTACAGACAGGCACAACGGCCCCAGTAGCCAATTCACCTACTGGGGCCACACATCACTGCAGACACCCGCTGGCTTGCTGGGTTACTGTTTGTTACCCTGGGGCACCCTCCTTTCCTCTGGGCACTGAGCAAAGCTATCAGTGTTCCTCCTGAAAGACCTGTCTCATGCTTTTGCAGGGGCCGAATTTCATGCGTGCAGGAGTATCTTGGGGCTCTATGATTATTTTCAAGTACAGCTGTTAGTACTTTCACTTACACACTCCGCATTCACCTTCCTGCATTACCTTAACCACAGAATACAGCACATTTACCTCCAAAAGGAGGTACAGCACATAACCCTACAGTTACTGCTACATGAATTACTAGTAACTCAGACTCAAACTGCAAAGCCTTGCTTAGGTACTCCCTCCATGGCCCCTCATCACCCCCTCTTTTTTTTTTTCCTCTCATTTAATGTTTCTTTCTACACTACCCCATGAAGATTTGGAGTGTTGGGTTATTTTGGTCTATCTGTTCTACACTTTCTAAACAGCGTTTGCAGCCATCCTAAGTTCGACTCTTGAAGGTGATGAGGGCTGAAGAGGATGGAGGTTTTGAAACCCCAGTGGGGAGAACAAAAAGATGTGACCTTGAAGAACAACATCTAACCTCTCAAAAACTTACAAGAGAGAGCCTCCATACTGAATTCTTAGAAAATTCTTACGAAAAAACAGGTACTTCAGTAACCAAAATAACCAAAAATAACACTAGTAAAATTCCTAGCGTGGAAGCAATTACATTTTTATACATTTGCATGAAGCTTGGCTACCTTTGCTCATACACTTGCTTAAAGCAGAACTTGCTGGCACAGTTTATTCATCTTCCCGTATGAAAATAAACTGTGCTTCCATGCGCTTCTACCCAAACGTAACTGCCTACACAAGTGAAGTTATCCTGCTACATCGGCATAGGCACTATTTAGGATGGGCAACAGAAGCATGAATCACTGCAGACGAAGAGATGCACAGAGAAACAAGAACGGGGCTGTACGTCTCAACTGCTGTCTCCTGATTGTAGGGAAAGCTGTGAGTTATGTTGTTTAGCTGTATTTCTGAGAGGTGACCTGCTATAACTGTGATGGTACTAGGCTGGAAAAATAATGCATTTAACACCGTGATGTCATTCCACCCACTAGCAGTTGCCACGGTCTCACAGCATGCCAATAAAACTTGAATTTCTGATTTAGAAAAATGTCTTTTTTTAATTACAATCTCCAAAAATCTTAGGAAAATGAAAAAGAGCATAAACCCAACACCAAGAGTGTCAGGCCCGCCCTAGATCACATTGCCCATCACTTTTAGCATCGTACTTCTTATTTCTCTCCTTCCGAAAGGCCACTAGTCACCATCATCCCCATCCACCCCAGTTCATACTCAGGAATCAGATCCCCTGAGTCAGTGCTGACCTGTCTTCAGTGCAGTACTGCCTGTCGTTGCTCCCCACCCTGAAGGACCAATGTTCTCATCATTTTAAGTTAGCATTAATAATTAACGAAGAGAAAAAGATACCCGTGCCATAATCGCCCCCTGCCATACTGCAGGCTTTGAGATTTTTTTTTCCTCAGGCTAAGAAGAAAATGGTTAACAATCCTATTTTAAACATTATCATGCATCAGTGATCAAGACTAAGTTTATTATACTGCAAACAAAAACAAAGATGAAAAATATAACAAATTACACCCTGGTAACTTTTCTTAAGACACACAGGGATGGCATTTCTAAGGCAGGCATTGGCTCCACAAATCAATTCAGCCAATATCCCATCACTGGGCCACAGTGCTGGCAGTGATGTGCAGTATCTGGTATTTGTGGCACTACTGGGGAAAACTATTTTACATCTAATTAACGTGAAATTTTTAGAATGCAGATGCTTTTCATTTATACATAAAACAAAATGCCGTGACATTTCTCCCATCCATTTATCATAAACATGTTAATTACCGTGTAACAAATAGCTCCTGCTAGAATCTGTATGTTTTGATGATGTTAGAGAGCTGACTCAGGCAAATAAGATGCACCACAAAGTAGGAGCTAATAGCTTATGGCATACTTATAATAAAACAATGGCTCTGTAAAAGCTCTTGTTGTCAAATTAAGGCTAAGCTATTTCCATTGGAATAAGTCATTATCTGTTTAACTTGATTCAAACCCAGACCAGCACTTCCACTTTGATACACTCCTAACGCTGCATACGTTTGAGAGCTGCGTATTACAAAGCTTCAAAGGGAAACGCTGGATTTATTGCCACACAGTTCATTCCCCAACCATGTAACATCTGAACTTCCCAGCACCGGCTGAAGTTCACCGCTCTGCTGAGGGCTGCATACTACCTGATTCCTGAGGAACAACCCTTCAGGCGGCACAAACTGTCCCAGGACTGCCCACATCTCCTTTCTAAGGACGCAGGGAGGATTTTGCAGCATGAACATTCCATGTTTGCCCGCTGGAATCTCCCGAGAGCCATGTGAACCACACAGACACTGTCGCCCCCCACCCAGTTCCATGAAAGCACTGCCAGGTGAATTCCTACCTACTTTTTTTTTTCCAGGCAAACAGTCCCATTTGGCCTGCAGATGAATTACTGAATGCTGATGAATAAGATGGTGGTAGTTGGCAGCAAAGCTTTGCGTGGTAAGATGGTGTGAAACAGTACATATGTCAATCTATCAAACACGATAATGTAAGCAATCTGAACCCATTTTTGGTCTGAACTATTGTACAATACTTCACCCAGATGGAAGAAAGAGATAAACATTTTATGCTTCAGACATATCAAGTGTTAGGAAGTAAAATTAAACCTAAACTGGAAAACTACCAATTTTACATGGTAGAGTATATATAAAGAACAACACAAGCATGAAGACAACTTCTAGGCAGCAGATTTTCTCCCTCGTTATAATGTACAAATTAATTAGATGCATTTGTTTCCTATGACAAACAGCAGCACATATATGACTGTAGAATAAAAAGTGTAAAGATGTTAGTTTACTTATTAACGAATACAGAATTTGCACTTTCTTTCTCCTTCAGCTGACAAAATGCTCACAAATCGCCTAACTCATGACAATGGTATCGGGACAGGAATCTTAACAAGCGGTCCACACATACATAATATCCCAAGGGCCGGTTCAGCCCTAAACCACAGGCAGGTTCGCCATGACTAAGTTAAAATTACAACTGGTCCCTAAAAGATAAAATTAAATAGAAATATATTTTCATTCAAAACAACTTGACAGCCTATGTAAATAGAGTTTCATATTTTAAAATTATGGGTTAGAACTGAAATGAAATGCCAGCCACTCTGCTGTCTTCAGTCATTGCCGGCTCTGAACGGCAGAGGTGGACCTCTGCTCCGTCCCTATTGTCCACCCACATAAACACGCAGCAGCGTTTATCAAGCACTAAACTGCAAGAAATATACTAATGACTTGACTGTCTACAGTATTTGGAGGACATTGTTTATCAAATAAGCTCCAAAGCTAAAAAGCATGAAATCTACTCAGTTTCCAGACTGACCTGTAAAGCCTTACAGTGTATACAGGCTTGGGAAAAATTGCTACTAAATATGTAAATAGTTGGTACTTGGACTCTTCACGTGTTATTACAGTCTTGGGCTTGTCTGTGTCAAAACCCTATTTGGTTATCTTCCAAACTAAAAATAAACTCCCCAATGGCTACTACATGATGCCAGGCCAGTCAAGAGAATTCCTGAACAGTGAAACTAAGACAACTGGGCTCAGAAACGAAACTGACTGCCAAGTCATGGAGAGAAAAAAATGTCCAGTCCTGGATTCTGCTGAAGCCAGAAAGAATACTGACAACTCTCCCTCTCGTCTGCGAAAAATCAGAGGAACGGAGCAGGTGTTTGCGCTGGAGGGAGACAGAATCCCCAGCTTGTGGCAGAGACATGCATGTGAGCAACGTACTGAGGAGACAGTAACAAAGGGTTTATAAACCCCTGAGCAGAGCACCCCATCCTGATGTGCTCCCCAACCTCCACCAGAAACTATGTTTTTAGAACTGCTGGAACAGCCACCAATGGTTAGTGATTTAACTCAAGGGGGATGATGGGGCAGGGGGAGGATTTTGATCTTCAAAAATTCTCGTGGAGTAAAACAGTGATTTTCTGCATCATGCAAATATAAAGTTTAATTATTTTTAACTTGAAAGAGAGACAAATCAATACACAGGATAATCTATTGTTATTTGGATTATGAAGACGTCTTAGAGTTTACAATCACAAAAGAGGTTATAATCCTGCAATTACTACACAGCTAATTGGTAGTTTCTTTTTGCCAGTGTTTTCATGTTGTCAGTGGGGCAGTAATGAAAATGAATGCCACATTTGTGAACAGAATGTCTGTAGGCTTGTTTACCACATTTCCAACAACAACGTCTGCTTTATCATGCATTTCAAAGCAGAGATAATTTAAGGATCTTTAAATTTCATACATAAAAATACTTTCTAAAATATCAAATGTAGAGCTCCTTCAGACGGGGTGGGAGTGGGAGACTTAAAAAGTGAAGTGATGACCTCGCATACTATAGGCAAACAATCCACCTGAAGCAGCGGCACAAGAACTTTGCATGATTCATCTGTATTCAAAACTGCGCTCAGGTAAACCACTTAGTGTTTCATCCTCCTACAAACCTAATGCTGCAGACAATTTCACCATCAAAACCAGCATCTTTTAGGCTCCTTTCACCTCCCGAAAACACAGTTATTGCAGAACCCATTAAGCTTTTTATTCCACTTACCTTTGAGTAACTTCTGCCCTTCTACGATGTTTTGGGAGACGAACGCTGTGTAGTCTTCTTCTGAAAAGCCAGGCTTGCATGTGGGTCTAACTGTAAGATCCCCATTGTGTGCCTGCAAAAACAAAACAAGGAAAACACAGACCGTGACTTTTGTCATTTGGAAAAGCGTTTTGCACCCAATGACAAGGTGTTTCGGCACGGGCAAACCTCAACAGTAAAGCAGTGCGCACGTAGAAACAGCTCATTCTGAAGTGCCTGCCTGTTGGAGGGGATCCATACTGTCACTGCAAAAATAAAATGGTCCAGAAAAGAGTTGCCTGACTACAATAGAGAGCATTGTTTGGAGGAAGGCTGGAATACTGGGCACCATCAGAAGAAGAGAGGAAACAAAGAGCAGCAATTCATCAAGGCGAGCTGTGCTCCCACCGGAGCCACGCAAAGGCCTGATGTTGCAACATCCAAATCACTGAGTTTTGCTATTGAGAAACTGGGCAAGTCCCGGGACTGAAGAAGGAGAAAACCCCCAGCTCACAGCAGCCTCAGGAGCTCGTGACCAGCTGAAGTCCCCTTCCTTCCCCTTCACTCTGCAGCAGCCCCCAAGGCTCTGCCTCTGTGGCCCTCCAGGCCCTGCACTTGTCCCAGCAGCTGGAGGGGATGCCCAGTCAGAAAAGGTAACAACACCGCTGAACAGCAGCACAGCCCCACGCACAACCTGCCAGGATCCACGGGGAAGCATCCAGCTACTCAGCTCAGCTTCCCCGCTGCACCTCTGGACTGTAGAGCAGGGAGCCAGCCGCTGCCTCGGGGATGGGTTAGTCCAGCCTTGGTAGTCCAGGCTCACTGGGATGGGGTGTACATTCCCCGGGCAGGAGGGTCTGAGGAGAGCACCTAAGCCAGTGCCTCACGTCTAACAAGCGCCAGGTGACTTAAGCACAAACAAGTGCTGCTGGCAAGGGGTTTCTAAGGCTCCCAGACTGCCAGCAGGGCTAACCAGAGCACTGCCGGGCGATGCAGGCTGCCCCTGGACACCCCCCGTCCCAGCAGCACAGCCTGTAGCCAGGGCACACGGGAGAGCCACCGCTCCGGAAAGTGCAACGCCGGGCACACACCCGCCTCCCCGGGGAGCGCAGCACAGCCCCCCGGGCTTCCGAAACAGCCCTGCACAGGGACAAGGCTGCCCCGGAGAGAAGAGGGAAGGGACGAGCAGCGAAGGGTTCTTCCCCACGAGCCGAGTAAGCGGAACGCGAGGCAACGCGCTCCGCTAAAAACCCCGCTCGGGAGACAGATGCCCGCTACTGCCTGAGAAGCGCAAGGAAGCGGCGGCTCTGCGGGCTCCGATCGTCGCCGGCAAGATGTTGCCATTAGGAAACATTTCGAAGGGTCTGACCGAAGATAATAGGCTTTGAATGCGAAACCACCCGATTGCTGTAACGGCGCTCGCTAGGGGAGAGCGCATGGGGGCTCCTTCTGCACACCCACCAGCCTCCCGAGGGCTCGGGCTCGGGACAGCTTCACAGATTCAACTTGGCACAGGGGGATTCAGGCAGAAAAATAAGCGGCTCTTGTTCCTGCAGCCAGCCCACGGCGCAGCCATCCAGCAGCCGCCCCGCTCGCACCGTAACGCTGCAGCCCCGCGTTCAGGCGTTTGCCGATGTTCTGCAGACACCCCGTAACCGGAGGGGCGGGCGGGGTGGGGGGGGCACACACTGCTACGACCCCCAAACTTTTCAGACCGGTAGCCCCCAGCGCGGATCAGGCCCACTCGGTGTGTTTACGGGCTTGCAAAAATAAAAGTTAAAGGCACCGCCACGGCGCCGGCACAGCAGGGATGTCTCGCACGGAGCGGGCAGCGCCGCGGGGGCTCCGCCGGGGCGCGCATGGCTCCGCGGGCGGAGCGGCACCGCCGCCGGGACGCGCCGCTACCCCCGAAGTTTATCTGGCGACGCGCATCACGGAGGGCAAGTTTTGCCGGCATCGCCGAGGCACGGGAGTCAAAGCGAACGATCGCGCTGAGAAACAGCAACTCCAAACGGCAACGAGGGTGAAAAGAAAAGGGGAGAGACGGCGAAAGCGGCGGGGAGCCGCGGGGGCGCCGCTCCCGCTCCCGCACACTCACCCACCCCGAAGGGTGCCCGACCCCGAAGTTGCCGCGGCTGCCGTGCCCGCAGGCGGGGGACGCGTAGCGGCAGCGGAACCTCCGCGGTGCGCGGAGCGCGGGCGTGCTGCCCGCCCGCCCGCCTCACTTACCGCCGCCGAGCCCCAGACGGGAAGGAGCAGCACCAGCAGCACCCGCGAGCCGGTCCTCATCGCCCCGGCGGCGCTCGCTCGCTCTCCCGCCGGGCTGTGGCGGTGCCGCTGGCCGCCCCGTGCCGCGTCGCGCTGCGCAGTGCCGGGGCCAGGGGCTCGCTGCCGCCCCGCTCCCGCCGCCGCTGCCGCTCAGCGCCCGCTCTGGGCTGCAGGTGAAGCGCCTGCCGCGCGCCGCCGCCAGGCCCCGCCCCCCCCCCCCGGCCCCGCGGCGCGCGGGCACGCGCCGCCTTAAAGCGACAGGCACCGCCCCGCCGCGCGGTGAAGGGGGGGGGTGCGGGGCGGTTTGGTGGCGCGGCCGCCTCCCGGAGCCCCCGGCGGAGCTCCGTGGAGAGGCGGGCGATCGGCGGGGCGCGGGGGGACCCCGGGAGGCGGAGATCGCCTGTCGCCAGCTGCAACTTGCATCCAAAGACGAAAACCTGACATACTCGGGGTGGAAAACCCGGCGTGTCGAGGGGAGGGCTGCGTGCGCGGGGGAAAAAGTGGCACGTCCCGGGGAACGCCAACACACCCGGGGGAAAGGTGCGCCCGGGGGAGCGGGGAAAGCTGACACGTCCCGTGAAAAACAAGCGCATCCCGAGGGGAGCAGCGGGCATGTCCGCAGGACACGCTCATCCGTCCTGGGGCTGCGGAGTGTGTCCCGCGGGGAAGGGCCAGCCCGGGCTGCGAGGAAACGGCGGGGGAGCCGTGAGCCCCGAGACCCCAGAACGTGATGGGGCGGAGCGGGGTGGTGCTTCCAGAGGGCGAGAAGGAGCGTACCTGAACGGAGGCAGAAATTACACCGGTGGGGATCTGAGCCCCGCTCCCGCGCCTGCGGGGGGCTTTGTGAGAGCACCGTGCGGGGAGGACGGGGCGGCCGGGACCGGGGCTGGGACGGGGGCGGCCGGGCGGGGCACGGCGGTGCGGGTGGCGGGCACCGCGGGTCAGGCTCTGCGCTGGGTTAATCAGAGCTGGGGCAGGGAGAGGGCAAGGGGCAGCAGGTGCCTTCCCGGGCAGAGGGTGGTTGGGGTGAACGACTTTCGGATCAGGTGGGGAAACGGGGGGCGCCTGAAGTGGCCCTGAGGCGCGTCGTGAGCCAGCGGCAGCCTGGCCCTGCCGGTCGAGAGGAAAACGGGCGCGCCAGGCCTGCTCCACGCTCCCCTCAGCAGCAGTAAAGCTAACTCGGCTCAACTAGAGGTTTGCTGCCGTGGAAATAAAGGCAGATCAAAGCAGGGCCAGCCAGCAAAACTTCAGTCAGTTTGGTTTTGAGAGAGAACTGAGAATGGAAAGCGGCGGTTTCGAGAGCTAAGTAGGGCTCCAGCTATTTCCCGACAGCGTGACCCTGGCGTCCAAATACGACCTCTTTCCTTTCTGAATGCAGCTCAACGCCACAAACAGGAGTTCTCAGGCGTGTGTATTTTGTGCATATAAATCCAACAGCGATTTGCATAAAGAGATGCATGCTATCTGATGTACGTGCAAAATCAGACATTGCAGCTGAAAAATCTGGCCATTAAACTATTCTGTTAGATTCGCACATTTCCAACGGAATGAGGCACATAAATCCACCGACGGCGCCTTTTGCCGTTGAGTAGATTTAATAGCATTGTGTTAACACCTAGAGATGTTAGCGAAGAACTGAGACCTCGTTGTATTAAGCTCAGTAGACACAAATAATGAAAAGATTGTTCCTACCCCACCAGTTTACAGCCTAAGTGGATTATGGGGTTTATTTTGTTTTTAAACAAGTATTTCTGAGTTTGTTATAAAACATCAAATAAATTGCCCTGAATGTAGCGTATACCCTTTTTTTATGAAGCACTTTCACAAAGGCAGAAACAATCAAGTGACACTATCATAGCAAAAATAAATCCTTATATGTGTATATAAAAATCTAAATTTGTTCCTTTTATTTTTAGCCTAAATTTCTAAGTTTAGAGAGGATTGTTCCAGGTCGAAGGGCAGCTGCGGTTGTTGCTATTTAAATAAAACTGCAAGTACTCTGGAGACTTCTGTGGATATTTTGGAATTGTGTAACTACAGCGTGGCTATTTCCTTGGGAATACCTATGGCCAGTTCTTTTGACTCTTGCTGGACTACAGCTGTTGCTGTGCATGTGCTCGCTCTGTTTGATATCTTTGTTAATATGACAAGTTCTACAAGCATTGTCAAAATAAGTCTGACACCACAACAGATTGTGAAGAAAAGGCAGAGCAGTAGTGGAAAAAAAATAGAATTCTTCAACATGTTTACAGTTGATTTCTAATCTGATGGCAAATTGATTTTTTTCCCCCAAACTAGTTTGCCATCCCTCTTTTCGAAGCTGTGGCGACTGACTCTGTGCTTGGGGAACAAGTCTGCAAATGCAGTGATTGTGCTTTCTGGTTAGGTGTCCAGTAGCACTGGCCCAGGTGGGACACTGGCTCCCTTCCCAAACTGAGGTGTTTCCAGAAGGATCTGAGGAGAGTACAAGCCCAGCCTTCAGCCAACGGAAATCACTGGTTTCCATGTGTGGTTGTTCTCATTTTCCTCCAACTCTTGACACTCCAATTAATTTTGGAAGGAATTAAAGTTTTGCTAACTGATTAGCTACTATTTCAACTACCTCCTCATTTAGAAGCACTTAACATGAAGTGCTTATAAAATATCTTCCTTCAGATCTTTAAGGAAAATTAAAACACGCCATTTACATTTTTGTACCCATTGAATTTTTCACAAACTCCTGCATTTAAGCATACAGGGCTGAGCTGGGCCTGAACATATGCTATTTGGGAGAGTTAGCTTCAGACTCTCGCTTCACTTCGAGTCTGCTGGGAGCCTGGTTATGAATCGGTATTTCTGCAGAAAAAGGAACTCGGAAGCTCTACTGTCTAACATGTGAATGCTACAAGATGTGAATTTGGCTGGATGAAGACATTTAAGAGCGTACACATGCACAGCAAATCAACTTGCTAAACACCTCAAGAGCAAAACTGCTGATCCTAAGAGCCAACTTGCTATACTGCACAACACTCAAGAGAATAAAAGGCTCGTAGATGAGACATCTACAGAACTGATGGTGCCAAGATAATGAGCAGCGTAGAGTACACAAGGGATTTTTCTCTCCTTGATGCACACATGTAATTCCTATTGACAGCAGTGAGAGTTACACGTACATATCAAGGGGACAATAGAACCCTTGGAGGTGGAGATGAGTATCGGATGTGAGCTGTGTTACCATGGATAGAAAATGAGAGAGAGGGAGGTGTGATCACTGAGGGACAGTACAACATACAATAAAATTGTCAAGCAGCCATCAAGTATGTGAAAGCATGGGAATAACAAATTAAATGGACAGGAGGTGAGAAAACAAAGTCTCAAGAGACTTTTGCCTTCCTAGGGCTGATATCTGGATTCCTTATTTGGGAAATATTCCTGCTGGCTTAACCTGTTTAATTCTCTGATAAGTAAATGTTTCACTGAACTTGGGTAAACAGTTACGGCCTAGATGCTAAGGATAAAAATGGTTTTATTAAAAAGTTTGACAAACAAGGAGAATTGGAATTAATAAAGTGTGCAAACCCCACCTTGGGTTTCTTCTCTGTGATCTGATTGATTTTTGCTTTTTCTAGGAGCTAGCTAGCTGTCTGGTGGTCTAGAAAGTCATTACTACTCATTCCGGTTTGTCAAAAGCAGTAACAAAACAAGGAATATACTCAGAATCAGAGAAATAATGATGATTCTGGATTGATAGGTAATGGCAAATTATGAGTTTATGTCAGCAGTTCAAAACTGAAATGAATGAGAAATGGCTTTGGATTTAATCCACATTTGAGATCTCTTTGGGGTGTGTAGGGAAGATGGGACAATATGGAACTGAACAGTAAAGTGAAAGGTAAATCAAAGCTGTGGAGAAATTAATGATCTGAAAAAGACATAAGCACCTACCATATCTAGACAGAAGCCAACAGAGGAAGCAAAGATGCTCTTGAGTGGGAAGGCAACAACAGAGGGAAAATAACTAACAGTAAAATCCAGACCTTGGTACCTTTAGGTACTTTTTTAAAGCAACAGCAAATCACTGGAACTGCACAAATGGTTGGGCACAGCTCAAAATTGTGGATTACTTATGATCTGGCTCCTGTACAAAATCTAAAGACAAAATGATGAGTCACAGAGGAGAAAGTGACTTGAAGAAAGAATCCACAGGGAAAAGCGGCACCAAACACCAACGGAATATGCATTAATCTAAGCTGATTCTGTACCACCCTGCACGCGCTACCTGTGTGCTGGGATGGTGAGACGGGTACAAACATCAGCCTGGTTAAACTGATCTTTGGAAGTCACATTTTCAGTCCTGGCAGACATTCTGCAATGACGAGGAATTTGAACTTTCTCTCTTTTACACTATCTCCTCATCAGTACATTGTGGCACCTATCGATTCTCCTCCCGAGTTGGTCATGTGAATGGCAATGAGGAAAATCCAGCTTCGGCCGCCCTGTACAAACCCCTCCTGCTCAGTTAATTGCACTGACCAAGGGAGGCCAGCTTCAGCGTAGTCTGACCTCCAATTATGACACGCGCTGTGGTCTCCTCGCTGAACTATGCGAGCATTAATGGCAGCATGCCAGCAATGGCTATATTAAAATCAATTTAAAAATCCCAATTCTACGTCTCTTTCACCTTAGGTGAGGTAACACACCTTATACTAATGTAACTCTTATTAAAACGTTGTAAAACAGAATTGACCTATGCAAAACAGTAACATTTCTACTTTTTTTTTTCTAAATTATTATTCATTTATTGTATTCTTGCAAAAACAAAGTAAAAAGGCAAAAGTAGACTGAGAGGTTTAATAGGTCTGTATCATTCCAGTGGACTGCAGTTTAATGCAGTGGTATTAAAAAAAATAAAAGCGGAATTAGGTTTGTTTTCAGAAGATACACTGAATGCCTATGTACGCCCCTTGTAACAGCTTCAGAAAAGTGACTCCTCTGGTTCGTGAGCAAGCCTGTGTGCCTCGCACGCAGAAAGTCACCAGGGAGAACATCCTGTGGGAGATCCCTAGCACAGCAGGCAGGCAGCTCCCCAGACTGCTCCGTGATGCAATGCTTCATATTCTTGGAAACAATGAAACCCCACCAGATTTAGTAAAAAAAAAAAAGCAATGACTAGCCATTGTGCCATTTTACAAGTGGGAGGAAGGCCACAGATTCCCAGTTTCCCCAAAGCCTCCCCAAGCTTACTGATTTAAGGCACCCTTCACACAAGCGTGTGCTTAAGCATGATTGTGCCATCACCTCAGAAACAGCGGGTTACCTGACGCAGTCATCCTCTAAATGGCTGTGCTCACAGTTGGGTTTACCTTGAAATGGCAATCTGTGAAGAACCTTACGCAAGTAACAGAAACCCAGTGATTTGTCCCCACCCTCGCCATGCACCCTCCCCAGCAGCTGAGGAGGAGATGCCCAATTCCCACGATCTCCTGTACCTCTGGGTGTGCTCACACTTACAGATTCAGCGAGACAGCAGGGGAAGGGAGCAGGATCTAACCTACGGATCCTTACAGTTCTTTTGGTGGACATAGCTCTATCCACATTGAAATGATCACATTAGTATAACTTATTCCAGTCCAGATCTCAAAATAAGTTACACTGGCACAAGCCACAGTATCAATAAATAAACACTCTTCTATCTAGCAGAAACGTGAGGTCCAGATCAGGCGTTATTACATTACTTAGCAATACATGCTTTTCTTTTTTTTTAATCAGGAAAAAAAAAGTATTATGTTTTCTTCCGCACAGATTGGTAAAGCGTAAATAGAAGTTACATTCTGAGCTCCCTCTGCCCTTTGTGGCACCCAGCTTGTTTGTATGACTCCCAATTTTTTTTCCTCCTGAATATATGCAACAGATTTAGCACCGCAGCAGATACTCTAAATCGGTGTGTGTGTGCCTGCTAAATGCTGAGGCACAGCTCCTCAGAGAAAGCTCCAGTTACCTTTTTAATATGAAGACATTTTCTGGGGCTGTCAGCATTTTTGGTCAAAAAACACCTGGAAGACAAAGTACTTTACTAGAGACAGCTTTGACAGCCCATAGATTTGAATAGTAGAACTGAAAAGATAAGAGAACTCAGAGAGAGGGGAGAGAAAGGAAGAGACGTGCTCTTGTAAGAGATTACTTTATGACATAGTATCACACACTCAAAGAGCTTCAGCATATCTCCAATTTAAAAAGGTGGTGAGAAATTTGCATTGTTTGTCTCCATATAACTTCAGCCAAGCTCAAGAGGTGTATGAAATTTAATTGA
The DNA here is from genome assembly GCA_009769605.1 of Bucorvus abyssinicus. NCBI lineage: Eukaryota > Metazoa > Chordata > Aves > Bucerotiformes > Bucorvidae > Bucorvus > Bucorvus abyssinicus. Next base: position 4,326,815 of record CM020047.1, read on the forward strand.
ATATCTGAATCACTGATTTAGCTGTAAATGAGGATAATACGGTGTGGAGGAGTTGTACCAATAATATTACATGCCTAAGTGAAATAAAGCCTAGAGCTAAAAGAACGGGAACTATTTAGGAACATTAGATGCATGGTCAGCTGAATAATATGGACTGGCTGTAGGCCAAGCATGGTAAAAACCAAAGTCCTCCACACACGCATAAACAAAAAGGGAGAGGAAGAGTAGAGTCCCGTGGGTTAAAATTTTGGTAACTACCATAGGCAGTTATCACCCGACTCTACTCTTCTCCGTGATACATGCTATATTTTTTTGTTGGTGGGGTTTTTGCATGAGCCCAGAGAGTACTGTGTACAGACTAACTGCTGCTTTTTGCCAGTTTCTAGAAATATGTGAACTCTAAAGCCTGATTTTTCAAGTTCATGCATTCATCTAACGAGACCACGTGCTATTAGCTCTGACCAACAGATCCATGGTCTCACATCACCAAACTGTTCCCAGCTGCACACATTCCAGTCAGGCTGTAACTGTGTCTAGGACACATGTATAAGCACTAAAAATATTGGTATGTCCAAGACTGGGCAACCCCCAGCTAAAAAGTCACTCTGATAGACAGTGGGTAATTGTGTGTTTTGATACCTTTGAGAGAGAAATACTAGGGGAGATAGTCCTGCGCCACCTTCCCTGATGAGCTACAGGCAGACCTGTGGTTTAGTAACGCTTACTGTCAGTGACGTTACTTCAGTGGGTCTGAGCGTGCCATCAATACCCAACAGCAAAATCATGGAAGGGGTTTTGTTGTAGCCTAGGAAGAAGCACGGGATTTAGGTGGGGCGTTTTTATTATAAGATTTAACAACAAATACAAATTGCATCTGGTGCAAGTTACGGGCCTGATCAGGTAACCTGTGCTTTACCCATCCAGATACTTCAACAGAATGGTCATTTACACAGCTGATCCTGAAGTGTTTTATGAGAGATAAATCTAATAACCTTTCTGTGAAAACCTCGGCAGGATGCGGACGCGATAATAATCCATATGCAAGCTACCACACTGTATTGTACGCTGTCAGACAACTCAATTATTTTCTTCCAGATCTAACATAAGCTTCTGTTTAGTAAACATGATGAGAGTCAAACTTTTACACACATATATATATAAAGTGCTTAATTTGCATGCAAAATTGCCGTAAGTATGTATGCAAATAGGAAAACTCTTGCATAGATGACTAATTAAGTGCATTTATGTGAGAAATTACCCAACGCACGCATGGAATCTCTGTAATTGTACACACAACTTAGACGTGCGCTTGCATATGCATTTTGGACACATAACTGATTGGAAAAATTGTTTCTCAGTACTGTGGTGGAATAACTGATGCGGAGCCCACGGTCAGAAATACGTCAGCTGATGGGGCTTCTGAAAGAAACTCCAAAAGCTGGAATTTACCGTCTCTGCTATTACTGTTTCCCAATTCCCTTATAACCATAATGGGCAAATCTATGGCTTGAAAAGAGGCGTTTCTGTAAGTAAAGAAACACTTGGCACACTAAAACCAGTGCGATGGCACAAGAGATGGTGTCGTTAAACGTGAACCTGAAGTTTGCAGCCTGCTGTCGCCTGTCCAACGTGCATTTTGGAAATACGTATCTTGATCAAGCACCCTTTCTTCTCATCCGAGCAGAGTTTGTGGTTTAACAGTACAATATCCCTTGGGAAGGTTCAGTGAGATTTGGCAGAAAAAAGGGGTGCATCTGTCTGGTGTAATTTTCCAGGCATTGGTGTTATTACAGGTTCCTTTATCCCTAAACACTGATCACTTCCCTTTATACCCCAAAAGTGAGAAAGCTCATGCTGACATTGTTAATATTCAGTAAACAAATTCAATAGGACACGACAAACATCCCTGACATCAATGTCCTGCGAAGAAGAATACCTGGCTCTGTTGTTTTGATCCTGGCGACTGAACACGGGGCTGCCGCCGCAGCCGGCTTTGTGCTGTGTTCCTGTCTTCTGTTCCGTTCATTTGTTGATAACCCAGCACAAGAGTAGTTAGGGTCGCGCCTGTTTATTTACACACAACATATAACTCGAGGTCAAGAAACGTTTCAGTCAGCCAGTAGCAGAGGGAACGGGCACCAGTCAAAAGAGGAACGTGCACAAGGGGAGCGGGAGAAAGGGGACGGCAGAGGGACGTGCTGCCATCCGTTTGCTCAGAGCCAAAGCACTGTGGTGCTGGAGGGACAGACTGACAGCAGTGCTGGGAGTGGAGTCGGGGAGGAGGGAGAAGGGTCCGACTGGTTTGGTTTGGTCTGTCTCAGAACAAAGTTCTCAGATCAGATTTCAGAAGGGAGGATCTGAAGTAGTCTTCTGCCACTAAGTGGTGCTATGTGCAGTACAGCATCTTTGTGCCACCACGGCTTGCGAGGAGGAATGAACCCGAGCACCGTCAGGCTGAATAGACTGATGGGGACGCTTAGCAAGTGTCCATTACACTGATTTAATCCTGCTGCGGCACTGGATGGATCAGGCCAATCCAAATGATTAAAGAAATCCAAAGACTGAGCCCTGGCATACAGCATCTGAAGTGGAGGATTACAGAAAACAATTCTATTTTTTTTTTAAAGCTTTTTCTAGCTTATTTTTGTTCTTTTTTAATTATTAGTATTGTTTTCTCCAAGTTTATGCATGTTAGAACCTAAAATACTTACTAAATAAAACTGAAGAAAAAAACCATTGCTTTTAATTAATACCTGCAATTATTCCAGAACCAGTAATCTTATTTTTAAAACAGGTGCCTTATATTGTATCAACCGACAAAAAAAGTAGAACATGTTTTTTTCTGGAGTACATATCTACATGTAGATTTACTCCCTCCCTCCCCCCAAACAAGATGCCATTTAAAAATAGGATTTAAATTTGCAAGAATGCAAGCTTGCAACTTCTGCTATCCTCAGTCCCAGGAGAAGTGTAAATCCAGCGGGCAGAGGAGCTATTTTGACATGTTGACACCAAGGCGAGCTCTTGCCCCAAGCAACCGCGCGTACCGACGTGTTGCCTCATGGTAGTGGCCGCAGCGACACATACCGGGTAAGGAGCAGGGGACAGGACTGCGCTGCCCCAGCAATGGAGAGACCGAGCTCAGGAATCACAGCGCCTTCCTCCTCTTGTATTGCAGGAGGAGGAATTTGTTTAAGCGCAGCCTGCAAAGCAGCGCACTCCTGTTCCCCGCCACTGGTCTGTCCTAGAATGTGAAGAAGGGATGGGGAGAAAGGGTGGAGCAGTGAACAACTGCTCACGTTCCAGGACCCCGCCTGGTCTGTTGGTGCATTTCTCACTCATGACGGAGCAAATCCAGTGCTCTGTCTTTAGGCACCCTGGTAGATAACGTGTCTACAGCCAGGTCCGAGAGCAATTTGGGAATCGGTGTTTTTTGTCAGGTCTAAGGACCCCAAAACATTGCCTCACGCCAAAACCCAATGAGTATCTGCCTCTGTGAGATGCTCTGCTGTGCAGAACGCCTTTAAAAAAGGAGGTGGAACTTCTGGGGAGAGAATTAGGGCCTTTTGTGGACTGTATTTGTGTGCAGGGTGCTGGTTTATTCACAATATTCCTGGAGAAGTGATTTAAATCAAGAGTCAAAAGCCGAAAGGGTATCAAAGCTGTACAGGAGCTGATTACTACTATAAATTTTGCTGAAACAAGCTGATGCTTTGCTGATTCTTTGGTCCTTTTCTGGCAAAAATATTCAGAAGATGCCTGTGTTAACTCACAACATTGACTTCTCTGTATCTTTCATTTTTGTTCCACGAGATTATTTTTAGCTGCTGTGCATTAGCTCTGCTTCTGAAAAATACCGATAGGCAGAGGTTGCAGGTCTTTCTTGAAAAATAACAAATGATTTATTGACCAAAACAGAATGATACAAATATATCCATAAAATTAATATTCCCCCCACCACTGTTTTTGAATGAACTTAGAGACAGATGCTAGAAACAGATGTGAATTTCTCAGGAGGGAAAGAAATATCACAGGTAAATCAGTTTTATACCAGGAAATCTGATAAAAATAAGTATAGCAGCTGAAAAATAAGCAAAATTTTAACAGAAGGAACCCTTTTCATTTTTAGAGAAAATGGCAACACCCAAAGTAACTGCATATCAGTTATTTATACTACAGCATAATTCCTGAGCCCCGAACAATAGCTAGGTGCACACTCGTAATACGGAACAGTAGCTGTCCAAAATGTCCTCTGGAGAGAGCAGCGGAAATGCAAAATTCAAGTGTCACAAACAGGGTCAGCCACAGATCCAGAAACAATGGGATTCTTCTGACATTTACTTCTTTTCCATGAACCACCAAAAATATTGGCAAATCAGGAATCTGCATAAAGCAACAATCTAACAGGTAAATGTTAGATGATCCTAGAAGTTATTCTCCATTCATACTAAGCTTTTGACATATTAAAGTCATAAGATGTCCCAAATGAGGAAAAACGTGAAAACTCAAAAAAAATTTCCTGAATCAGGTATCTGAATTAGTTAAAATATTGAGATTTTTGAAATGTTTCATTTACATTTTTCAGACATCCATTTGCATATTAAAAAATAAATGTGTAGTGGTCCAAAATTTCTCTGGGACGCTTTTGATTTATCAGGGGCTTCACCATCACGTAGAGCAGCTGCTCAGCACCTCTGCAATGATGGTCAGGTTTCCCAAGACTGAACCAGTGTACCTCACCACGAACTCCTGCCCTGCGAGCAGACCGTTACAGCATTTCCCAGTTAGGATTCAGTCTGGCACTGCACTGTGGCACCAGTCTGGCTTCCCTTTCCCTGTACCTTTCCTACTGTTCATGTACTTCCTAAACAGGCTTTTTGATCAGCATAAATCCAACCGTGAGCAAACCATCTGAGCTGATGAAGTCTTACTGTTTTACCTCTAAGCAGAAACTCCAAACTCGGTAGCAGTGACCTCAGTTCTCCAGCTGAGTTTGAAATTGTTATTGACTTTCTAATATTAATTTTCTTTATGTTCTGTTGCCTGTAAATTTGGCCTCCAAATCTTGCTACGTACAATTAATGCCATGTTCTGACATCACTGCCCCGAATATGTAAAGTTCAAGGAACGGCAACACTGAATTTATGGCTTCTGGAGCTTTGCCCTTGTTGTGCACAGCCCAGCTCAGACTCTGTTCTCTCTACCCCAGAGGAAACATGGAGAAGTTCCAAAACGACAGCCCTGCCTATCCAGCTGCCTTGTACTGGGAAATTAATCTAAAATTCTTTCCCACATGATGATCTACCTTGTTCCTCACTGGACCCGTAAAGAGGTTCAAGTTAATTTATGAATCTCTTCATTTAGGAGACGCGAGTCGCACAGGAGTGTGTTGGACTGTGAACACTTCCAGGAATGGTTTATCTTTGGTAATTACTCGGAAAAACCAAATATGACTACTTATATTTGAAGAGCAGTCAAGGGAAAATTCTGGAAACATGGCTTAGAGACTAAGATATTACTTCTCAGTGTTTGCTTCATTCACTAAAAATTTGTTTAAATATTAGACATAATTCCTGCAGTGGTAGAAATGGATAAGGAACTGGAAAGCTCCAGTTTAAATTTGCAAGAAGCTTTTTGCTAAGAAAAATAGGGATAATAGATTTGGAGTACAAATGAAGTACAGGGTAGGTTTTCCCACTGTAGAATGTGTACCTCTTGTATGTATATTAATCTGAAAACTACAGACCAGATATCTATTAAAATTTGATATAAAATATGTCATTTGTGCCAAGTATCATAAACAACGCAATATCCTTTCATCTCTCAGAGATTATGCAGAATGGAGACAATAGCACTCCCTCACCGAAACTATAAAGAAGTTAAAAAGTAGAATCCATATCGTAAGAGGAACTTCTAGATGCACATATTTAGCTGAATTCCTGGCAATATAAAAGGAAAATATTTCTGTTGAGTTACTGCCTGGGGCTTTAAATTGGTGTATACTATCATGCAGTATGGACTATATTAATTATCTAATTTAGACATTTATATGGCCATCAGACAAGTGGGGACCTGGAGAGAAAACCCTAATTAAGACTTTGGAGTTTGATAAGAGGTTGTTACTGCATGGTGATAAAATATTATTTTTGTCTCATCTTATGAATGTGTCAGGGCAGATTATGTTAAATGCTACCTACATGCATAATCAGATGACATATCTCTGGCAAGGCCCACAGATAACAGTCTGCACATGCACATTTATCATTTTACAGTTCAGAGTGTTAAAAGGAGAACAAAGCTTGTAGATCCAGAACTACAGCAAATCCACCTCAGCTGCGCCCAGTGTGTCACACCTCCGGCACTTTCCTTGGGACTTGGGGACGGAGTATTTGGTCTGCGATGACAGTTACAACAGCTGGAAGCCTGCTCCTGTTCACAGCACCTGGAACCATTCTGCTGGCGCTGTATTGCTGAGCTCTCCAGGCATTCCCTTAATGCTCCCTGACATGGTTTTTATGCAATAAACCATCGGTAGATGGATTAAAGCCATCACAAATTCAATTATACCAAAGGAATCCCTGTCTGATTGCTCAGGTTAACCTTCATTACCTTCACAAAGCGGGGAGAACGGGGCAGGGAACTGTCCAGTCAGCTTTGAAAGCTCCACATTTCATTTAATTCAGATTACAATCCACATTTTTTTGGCATTATGAGTTTATTGTGAATGCTCAATATGTAGTGCAAAAATACCAGCTCTGAAGATCTTCTTTTTTCTTGACAAGCTTTCTGGGAAAAGTCAGAGCTGCTCTATTTTTTGCACCCAGCCTTCCCATCATCCTTCTCTACTGGAAGATTGACTTCAACAATCGTGTTCGCTTAAGCATCTCTTTCCTCATTAGGTGCTTTGACTTCTCGAGGAGGATGGCCAGCTCTACCACCAAAGCAAAACAAAGTAAATTCAGGGAATAGAACACACATGACAGTTGTTTTCTAGTTTATTCCCTTGGCATGATTCAACACTGTTAATATTAATGGCGAAAGTCCTGCTATATCTTCCAGTATTGGAGCTTAGCTGTGACTGGAAAAGGAAACGTTTACAACTTTTATATATATATATATATGTTTATATAAATGAACACATATTTACGTTTATACACACCAAATTTAACACTGCAGTTATCATTTGGGATTATTCAAAGCCCATGTTGTAAAACTTCCATGACCTTCTACCTGGGTAATATCTTTTTTCATTTTCTGTTATTTACAAGTATGCGTAATACAAACTGACAAGTGCTATAGCTGAGGAAAAGAGGCGAGAAACGAGGACCAAAGGTCCTCGCTAAGTAGCAGGATGAAAGCTGGCTTAGTGTAATTTTGCAGGAGGGATTCAGTTTCGCAGATTTCACATACGAAATGTGGGTCTCAGTGGGGGTTTGCAAACCGCTAACGCAGTAACTGGCCTGTTCAATTAAAAGTACACGAAATATTAATGCACTGCACCCCAGTTTATGTTTAAGGGGCTGTAAAGACTGCTGTCTCAATCACAGGAAAAAAGCCCATTGAGTTCTCCTGTGCTCCAACCCCGTATTTGTAGGTGTCATCCATTACCAAGCAGCACTTCATTAACACAGAAAATGTTTCTGCATTATTTCCCCAAACGCTGATTAGGTTCAAGCAGGAGATTCAGGAGGCTTGAGTTTAACCAGCCACTCCATCCCAGAAGCCCAGAGAAATCTCAGATCTGTCCTTTCCGCTCGGTAGTTTGCTTCTCCACGTGCAGACAGGGGTTGCAGTGCAGTGAGGTGGCGTCAGGGTAAATCCATCAGATCCTGAAGGACTGGGTGCTGCCAGAACAAGGATCAGCGAGGACCGGCGCTACCGATGTGCACCAGGTACGCAGCTCTGTACCCTGAGAGCTTGGCGAAAATGGCAGGTGAATTGGAAGCATAACAGAAGAGTAACACATGCCTGGTTGAGGTAGAGGTCGTTAGCTTTCACAGGGCGATGGCCCAAGCATGAAAAAGCCCTGGCTGCAACAACTCGCATACATCTAATGTCTAGATTTCAAGGAAAAGAAAAAAAAAAAAACCAAACACCACTTGTGGAAACGTTATAACCCCTCTGCTGCCTGTTTACCCTGATCAGCACATGTCTGCATAGGTAGGTGATGGAATGGACGTGTCCCAACAAAGCCCACGTGGGTTTGATTAATGGAGGCCCCCAAAGTGAAATAGTCATGCTGAAAATCTGAAGAGAAACGGACAATTTTAATAACATTTTCAAATTATTTAATCAGACAATCAGGCCTGACCTTGTTCGATATGAAACTTCATTACAGCCGGGAATGTTAATATAGAGTTCCAAATGCACCATAAATTACTGGTTTCTTCAGTGATGCATGGGCCTGTCCTGCTGTGGCCAACTGCAATTTTAATATTTTCTTAAGAAATGAAGAAATGAAGAATTAGCAAATAATGGCATGATCCTGAAATTACTGTTCTAGGCATCGCAGGTTATTAATCGGCTAAAAAGGATAAAGACATCACTCACTTCCCACAGAGAAATGATGCAGTTTGTCTTTTTTTTTTTTTTTTTTTTGGTGGAAACAAACCCTAAATGCTTACTTTTGAATAGATCCATTAATAACCAATTCAACTGACCTACCTTTCTGCAACATGACAGGTCTGACAGTCAATGAAGGAATTACTACGTGTAACTGGCAATTTTACCATCCGAGGCATTACTTTGTGTACAACTAGTACCTTGTAACAAGTTAAAAATGGTATTCACCGTTTGAAAAGGGTAAAATAAAAACACTTGCAATAGTGACTGACAGGGATCCTTATTTGGAGCTCACTATTTAGCAACTAAAGAGTAACAGTGAGTGGACTATTTAAAGGGCTAGAGAAACCAGGGAAACCGAGAGGAAACTGAGAGGATCCTGTACGTGTAGTTCAACAATGCGTTTTGTAAGCGATCTGCAGCAGCCACAGATTTTTTTGGAATTAAGAAGACTATGGCTCAAAGCTGGATGGTCTTCAGGAACAGTCCAGTCCATTCATCCAGTTCAGTAGCCCACTGTAATTGATTTCAATATGATTTGATCGATATACAATTTTCTTTGCTTAATAGCGTATCAAAGCATCATCAGAAACCCGCACAGCCGTTCTGCTGTGGATGAAACGCTGGCCTAGGAAACGCTTCACTCCAGGTATTAACGTGCCTGTCTTCACTGAGGTCTGAAGGTCCATGTCGTGCATGCTATACCAAAGATGAACTGTTTGCTACCAGCTCTGAATAATAATAGGACAGTCCTGGAAATAAAGCTAATAAAACATCCTGCAGCAATTAAAAAAATATTTTGCATTTTGTCATATAATTTTCATATAATGAAAAGCATGAAAATGTGGAGAGTCAAGCAGCTTGAATACTCAATTAATAAACATTTCAAGATAAGTTCAATTACCATTATGATGAACACAATGAACGTTTCTCACTCGCCTTTTTCTTCCCCCTAAATCTGTTTGTAACCTCTTCTGAAGTGGTTTGAATCTGTACCAGCTTCATTCTAAAAGCATTTAATGTAAATAAAACACACACGAGACAGTTCAGCTTTTTTCTAGGATAGCCATCCAAAGCTTTGCTTGCCAAGAGGCAACAATACTGAGCAATATTGTGCAGAAATCTGTAATTTACTCTATAATAACCTCAGTTTGCTTTATTTTTTTTATTTCTTCTGGCCGTGAGACGTGTCAGGAGTTTTCATGGGCAGCCCATGGCCCAGAACTAATTGGTTGGAAATCACAGTAAGGGAAGAGTTTCATTGTTTTCAACCCTAATATTAAACAACTATTTAGCAAAGGGAAAGAATAATGCAGAATAATTATTAATTGAAGAAAATATTCAGAACACATGAAACGTGGTGAAACAAACTATTAAGTCCAATTATGCCGCTTCTGTGAACGTTGTTGTGCCATCTTTAACGAACTCACATTTGAAAGCTCAGTTTTGTACTGGGCAATGGTTCAAAACCCAGAGACACATCAGTCCCAGGCACCAACTCACAGGGAAGTGCTAGACTGTGACTGACTGACAGCACTTCCCACTGCAATCTGGGTTTATCTTAAAGAGCTTCTATTCAGCTCTGCTTCAAATCAGACTTCATTTAACTAAGGAAATCTAGCGAGGTCACCGTGCAAGACCGTCTGCCTGCAGACACCAGCCGTCCTTCAGTCTATTTTACAATCACACCTAGGAGATTTTAAGACCGAAAATGCCAGATACCTTCTGTAGCAACAACCTTATCAGACAGGATTGCCACAAGATCCAAAATGTTGGAGTTGCAGCTACTAAGCCGTGACGTAGTCTGTGAAGAGTACTGCTTGGAAACGTGACTATGAACTTGCATTTATCGTAGTGCAAAAATATAACTGGAGGAACTACTCTAAACAAAAATATAGCTGGACAGTGCACTGCCTCAGTTACAGGCTGAGAATTAAAGCTACAGAGAGAAAAATGTGTTTCAGTGAGAAAATCATCTCTAGAGTTACAATTAAGATGAAGTTTATTGCCTCTGCTTAACAGCTGTTTTCTATTTATTCGTTCCGATAAAAAAATTACATCCTGGTTCCAAAGCTTCAGCTTCCAAAGTTGCAGAATGAATGATAATTAAATATTTGTCTTTTAAAAACTGACCAAAATTATTCGGTTTACTTAAAACAGGACCTAGCAAAACACAAAGGGTGGTATCACATTCCGTAAAGAAGTCTTTCCGTACCCTCGAACTCTGCATTTAATGTGAAATATAAAGGACTAACTTTTATATTTGTTTCCCTCTGGTATAAACAGACTGTGTAATGAGCTGCTGTGTGATATGAACTGAATGTCACTCAGAAGGCAACACATTCACAGCTCGCTGCTGGCTTTACCCCTCTTAATCTTCACCTTATATCTGAGATGTTCTTTCCCTTTTTCATGGATGCTCATTATGTATCTGTTATTCATTCACTTTGCGGGGTCCAAACAAGTATGGACATCTAGATATGACATAATCTACCAAAAACTGCTGGAGAAGTGAATGTTATTTGCTGAAAAGCCTCACACTGCCGAACAGCTTGTCAGTCTGCTAGCTCCTCAGAGGTCTTTTTCCCCATTAGTGCACATTTCCCCAGTTGAAGATTTAAGGATTTTTTCCCACTGTCACAATAAAAAAGAGGAAAAGGAAGCAAGTGGTGTCATTTCTAAAGTCCAAATGTTTTTAATGATCATTCTCTATTTCTTCAAGTGCAGAAACTTCAATTCTGATTAAAATGAAAAAATGACAAGCCATTTACACACAGAACTCTGTCTCCAAACATTCCGCTCTGAATACACAATATGTTTTCCTATATAATGCATGCACCAGATTTTACTGTTAATTATATGCAGGTCTCTTTTGGGTCACATGCTAATTATATCTGTTTAGAATTTATCATGCTACTTCCAATAATGTGCTGTCACTGTGTCCTGTTGTTTTTCCTTGCCTGAGGCAGAAGGAAGCTACAATAAACCTGAAAATATTGGCTAGAAACGTTCATTTTAAAACATATGGGGGAAAGCTGCACTAGGGGCCCTGTCCAGTGCTCACTGAAATCAACAGGAGTCATTACAGGAACCTCAAGGGAAAATGGTTTGAACCTGTTAAATGTCTGCAGTTCTGCATGTGCATCTCTCACAGCATAATGAAATGGTGTGCTATAACCATCTGTAAATTATCAAGGAAGCATTCAGCATTATGCCAGAAATTTCCTTTTATAATGACTGATAAAAAGTCAGGCTGCATTTACCCACCCATGGGATCGTCTCTGTATGAGGAATACTTGAAGTTTTCTGCACAAGTCACAGCCAAAGTTAAATGGTGCTTCCTTCATGCCACCAGCTTATGAACACAAAGCCAAATTTTCAGCAGGGAACATCACTGCATATGGACAGCTATTAATGGGGAAGATTTGCACCTGCTTTCAAGAAATAAGTGCCCAACAGACTAGACATAGATAACGGACAGAAAAAAATGCAGGCTCTGAAGACAAGCATCTTGGACAAAATCAGGTTCCTCAAGTCTCTTAGCCTTCTAAATTGTTAGTGCTACAGTATTAGGCAGCAACAGCACAAATCAGAGTCAGTGACTCAAGTCCAATATGCAGGAGATTACCTCAACCAAATTTCCATGCATCCTTTTAACCCACCCCGTGGTACTGTCAGCCCCTTTCCCCTCCGTGCCTTTCTGGCTCACGGACACTTCAGGACTATTTAATCACTCCTCTCATTACTTTGGTGGTTCCTGTAAGTAGCCTGACTCGTAGAAAGAAAACTCACAGTATAGACACATGAAATGGCATTTACATGTCTGTATCTCACTGCGACGTTTTATATCTATAATGAAATGGTTTCAGAATAAGAAGCAAAACATTAACATTTAGCCCACTAACCGTATTTTTTTGCCGATAGGTCTCAGCAGAGAGCAAACTGATATTCAGGTACAGAAAATGAATTATCTGAAGCCAAATGTAATTTTGTTTTGGTGGGCCAACAATCAATACAGCAAAAGCACAGTCATTTCCGTAATTGCCACAGCTTCATGACGAATTCTTTCTAGAAACTCAAGGCTAGGTAAACCTCAGCATCTCATTTTACAAAGGTGCTCAGGACAAGAAGCAGTATGTGTCTTTAACCTTTGTTAGCTCATATGTTCAGAGACACATGCAAATGAAACAAGCATGTATGTAATTGGTTTTTAACATCCAAGGTCATAAGACATATTGTCTCATCTTGTATAAAAACCTTGAAGTGAAAAAAGAAGCTGAAATCTGAGCATTCCACTTTACTTACCCACATAACAGGTGGCAGGGCCCATTCTGCTGGTAAACCCATGCATGAGAACCTGAAGTCACTATTGCCAAGATCTAAAAGCAGGAGACCACCTTCCCTTGTGGAGCTTATTGCCTCCATTCCTGCAAGACATCAGCACTGTAGGATCTTGATCTGCCTCAAGAAACTGTGGTAGCAGCAGTAATTCCTGCTTTGGAGACTGTTGAGCAAAGGAGGGCTCCCACCTAGGGTCTGTCTGCTTCTTTCACCCTTCTGGTCTCCTGCTTAGACCAGAGGACTTTGTTCAGCACTGAAGACTGCGAGATCAGATGCAGCATTCCACCTGTAAATGAAGGAAAAGGTGTTGTTATCATAATAATGATCTGGAATCGGACTGCCAAATACCTCAGTCCATCACTGATCTTCCACAGATTAGACGGTCTGGGATTCTGTAGGAGCAGCTCAGGGTGGCTAAAGGTGCTGCGTATAGATCTCTATCATCTGACGAGGTGAGGAAGAATTCAGACTCAGAAACGATGCAGGAGAGAGGAAATGCCAGCAAGATGTTTCACAATTCCAAAAGCTAAAAGCTGCATCCCTGACATGAAAAATGTGACTGTTTTAATGTGAAATGACCGTCAGTTTTAGCTATGGTTCACTGCAGAGTTTTGGACCCTTTTGGAAGACTGAATACTGTCCTTGGGCATTTGCAGGGCCTTTTGAAGCTCATCTGAGATGTGATACTAGTCTATTTTTAAAATGCCTTTTAGGAAACAAAGGGCAGTGCAATCACCAATTGTGAGGAGGATTACAGAGGAAAAAGGAAGAACGCACATTTTTCAGATGTGCGTGACTCAGTAATCCACTTGCTCCTCATTTGCCACAAGAAGTGAAATCCTGTTTTCCCAAAATACTTCTGGATTTTTTACCAATGGCCATTTGTCACAGGGATTTCCATTATGCAGATCAGACACCCGGGAAACCGAGAACATCTTCATTCCCTTTATTGTTCTGAAACAAGAAAAATTCTTTATAGTATCTGAGGGAATCCTCCCAAGTGTGAGCGAGACTTTAGATACCATTTTTTTCTGCAAAGGAAAGCTATTATTTCATATAAAGGCAAACCCCCCCCCAACAGATGAAGAGTGTTCAATCAAAACAAACTTAGCCTTTAGTGTTGTTGGGAGAATAGAAACTTCTTCTGCCAGAAGTTTTTCCTAAAGGTAATGCTATCTTTAAGCACCCTTTTTTTTGCAAATGTATCCAAAAGACCAGAGTAAGGCCTTTACTTGTAGTATAATCAGGAAAGCTTGCAAGAAGAAAGGGAATAAAATATTATACACATGTTTTTGCAGGGTAGGAAATGGAAAAAAGAAAATAATTCTGAATGAAAAAACTCAGTCATAACTGTACATTAAAGAAATGTTGTTTTGTACCTGCCTGTACAGGAACAACAAGACTGCAGTTGGTCAGACCCAAAAAAGACACAGAGTTCATTAATTTGAAATGAGAGCGAGAATGCCTACAAAAGCGCGAAGATACCTTCAAGCAGCGAGCGACTGATGGCAACCTTTGGAAATTGTTTTCAGACCTCCCACTGTGAACAGCTAAGTTCAGAGTTAGAGATGATTCCTAACACCTAAACTAGGGGTATTGTTAGCTTGGCTCAAAGTGTGGATGTGTAACTGCAGCCAGGATGCTGCTTTTTTCCTTCACAGTTGTCTCAATCTGCAGAGAAGTTCTTTTTGTTGGCAGAGACTAGACACAAAATATTACCGGCAAAACCTTCCTTTAGACCAATCTTACAGCGTAGTATCTTCAATGAACTACTCGTAGATTCTCTTCTGCATCCAGGTTATGCTGCACTCAGCAACAAGAGGGAACCTCTGGGATGTCTCCAGTTTGTGTCCTGGCCTAGCCACAGGCTAATGCTGTATTTCAGTAGGAACGTGATGATATTACCTGTGCCACCCTTTTTACACTTCCTTCTCTTAATTCTGATGGATCTTCAGGCGTGAACACTAAAGGCCATGGAAGGAAAGCTGCCAAGCTGGCTAGACTGGGTCCATAGTTGCAAGGGTTTGCACCCCATTTGAGATCCTTAAGGATCTCAAGGACCTGATTTGAGATCCCTAAGGACCTGAGGACAGTTTATGCCTCTTCTGTCATGTCTGACCACTGAAGGACATGGTATTGTCCTATTAAGTAGTGACCGAGTCCAGAGTAAAATCTCAAGCTTTCCCTGCCCACCTAGAATATAAGACTGGGCATGGTCATTCAAGCCAGCCAGACGCTCATCCTCCTAGCTGTCACATTTACCTGTTCTGACTGCACACACAAAATGGGTTACGAAATGCACAAGTGTCCCTGTAGATTTATGCCCACAACTCTCCAGGTTTGCGTATGTGGCCACAGTGAGCGTGTATACAACAGAAACGCGGCTCTGTTCCGCAAGACACCAGCTTTACACGTTGTTGGCCTAACCCATCCTAACGGAGATTCCTCATTTTACGCTGTGAGCACGGACTACATTTGTTCTCGCTAATTAAACAGCATAACTAGAATGTATATTGCAAACATAATCTGACTGTTCTTTCCTGAAATGGTTGTTCTGTGTACCAAGGAATTTTAAATAAAAAAAAGGAAAATCCAATCTAGTTGTGTTTTGACCACATGTAGCCATGTTAACGTAAAAAAAAGAACAAGTAATGACTGATGAGCACTTACGTTTCCAAAGTTTTTGTGATCTTCCATTTTTCTGCTCTGATGCTACTGAGTTTGAATGGCTTCTCTAAAGCCTGCGCATAGCAAAGTATGAGTAAACAGTTTCAGAATTGCATCTCTCACCCTGAGGATCCACACTTGATTTTGATATAAAATGTTATTAACTTTAGTTCCTAGTACAAAAGGTCTTGATCAATAATTGTTTCTACCTGTCTATCTTATTTCTCTGTATCTTCCAAGACACTTTTGGGCTCCTGCCAATGCATTCTGGTTTGTAAGCACATAACAGTGTATCATACACCTCAAATCTGTGTGGGCTTATCTTATCTTTTCATTAGGTAGAAGATGGGGGGTTTTTATCTACATAGATTAGGTTAGTTTAAGGTCACCCTGGGAAAAAAAAGAAAAGAAAAGGAAAAAAAAGAGACGAGACGAGACGAGACGAGACGAGACGAGACGAGACGAGACGAGACGAGACGAGACGAGACGAGACGAGACGAGACGAGAAGAGAAGAGAAGAGAAGAGAAGAGAAGAGAAGAGAAGAGAAGAGAAGAGAAGAGAAAAAGAGAAAGGAAAAGTCAAAAGACTGGAAACCCATACATTCAAATTATTCTTACTGATTTTTAAAGTCTAGGAATACAAGAAACAAAACTAGACAACCTTAAAGTGGATCCTCTGAATGCCTGCCCATATACTGTCTCTTGACGGTTCTTAAAAAATGCATTGTCACCATTTGGCCGTAATATTCAAAAGGTCAAGGAGAATGGCCACGTGATCCAAAACATCTCATTCCATGCTTAATTCTTGAAGAAGGAAAACCACTGCATGTTTTTTTCTTTATTCCCTTTACTGACCATAGTGGAAAAAATACCATCAGGAGTGAAAACAGCACAGAGACACAGAAGCTGGTAGTTTCCGATCTTTTCTCTTGGAGTGGGCTGGTTTTAAGATTTTGTAAGGTGATTCATAAGTATACCAAAATAACTAAAGGGATGGGGGGGGGAATAACTTATTCTGCCATCACCTGCAGGTTAGGAGTATCACCTTAAGGGTGACAATAAGTAAGGTGACCCCTGTGAATTCCCCAATGACACTGTGCAATCAATGGGCATGTTTAACATACCAGTACGGTCTTGAAAGCGGTCATGGGGCTCTGAATCAGATTGGATGAAGAGGGAAGTGGCTACCAACATACTAAGAAGGCCAAGGGTGTAAGTAGGAAGCGTGAAGACAGACCCCAGACACTGTAAAATCAGCAAAAGTTAGTTTCAGTAATTAATAAGCTTTCTGGAGCGTTGGCAATCAACAGTGGCTCTGTACCTCACTCGTTCACTCAAGTCAAACTTACAAATAAAACTTCCTTGCTCCATTCCTTTACTTGGTAAAAAACCTGAGTTCGCTGTATTTTCATCCCCCCCCCCCCCCCCCCCAGTGGATTACCTTAGTGACAATGCACCACAGGATGCGTATTTACTGATAGCTCTGATAAGGCAAACACAACTTTCTGCATCACTATTGAGAATACATTTTAAAACAACTTTCCTTTGGTAGTGGGGAGAGTTGTGAGCAAGCTGCCCACAGGCAAAGAAAGCAGGAGCCACTCTGCCCCCTGCATACCTTTAAACTTTTATCTTGAAAAGACTGAGCAGGAGCTCCAAAACAGAATGAATTACACAACAGATCAAACAGTTTTAAACTCTTAAAATCTATTTCCTGGTACTTGACAATTTTGCCATAGTGGCATTTTAGCTAATTTCTGGGTGAATTATAGCCTCCCAGTGATCTGCATTCAGAACATTAGTAAAACATTAAAAATTCTTCAGGGTAAAATAAAAATCAAAGGAGTTTTTGAATGTTTGGAAAATACTACAGAGAAAGAGGAAGTGGGGAAGAAGAAAAAGCAGCATGCCTGGAGGTAGCAGGAGAGGTGACTCTTCTCTCTGTTCTGGGTGATAAGGGAACGCTCTCAATTTCAGTGTTCATTTTACTCATTTAATGTTCGAGACAACTTTCTGAGACAAAACATAACATGAGTCTTTGAACTCTTCATTGTTGAGAGTTAGCTTCTGCCTCACCAGAAGGGAGAAAGAGCTTCCTCATAAAAAATGTTGCTACCAAGACTCAAACACCATCAGCTGGCTAATTGGGTGGGAGAGGTTTTGGGAGCAGGGCTCACATGGCAATCCTGCTGCAGAGCAAGAACCGGCGTTTCGTGTGTGTGGTGCCTTAACCACAGGTTAGACCCTGTCTGTTCCAAGAGATGAAATCTACTTCTGCAGCGAGAGTCATCCAAGCCCTGTATGAGTCTTCAACCTGTAACCCCTAACTCAAGCTTCAATGGATTTAATTGGAACGCAGCCCTAAAAAATCATCTAGCGTTGATGTTTTTAAGACCACATATTGAAGACCATTATGCTTAACACATTATATGTAAAAGAAGTTCTGCGAAGTTGGTGATTTATATTAGATTCCCTCTTTCTCATGATCTACATTGTTTCACAAGATTTGTGCTAAAGATGGAATTTTGGAGGCAGAGCGAGTGGGAGGCTGCGAATAGTTTATTCAAAAAAAAGTTAATTAGAACTCAGATTATTCAGCATTTTAAGTCAAATTTGGCAAGTAACTTGAGCTGATTAAAAAAAAAATGGGACTTGGGTGACCATTCACAAAACTAGCAAGGCAGAGAACCCTGCATATTTACCACGTCTCCGTAGCAATGACATTCATCTCAATACAGGGACATGTGGGTTCAAGTCTTCCTTCGGCTTGACTCAGAGCATCATTTTGGGAAGTGGGCTCCCATGTTCTAGGTGAATGTGTAATCACTGGTTTATGAGTGTCATCATCAGCAACAAAGATTCATATTTCTTACGAAAAGAAAGGAAAAAAAGGCTGATATTTTGAGTTGAAATATTCAACTGGTTTGAAACAAATGGCAGATTCCAATTTTTGGTTTGGTTTTCTTTTCGACTGAGAAAATTTCACTCCCTCCTTTCCACTAAACTTAGACCTTAGAAGGTATTTACCTTCCATTCCAGGGTGAGCCTCCTAATTTCAACAAATTGATGGTCTTAAGGGCGATTCATCTCACCTAACTTCAGATTTCTGTAATGAACAAAATATCTTTGAATTTAATCCTCCTGAGATCAATTTTATGGAGTCATTCATCTAAGCTTTTCCATATATCTGCTGTCCAAAAAGATGAATCACATGTAGGTGCCTACCTTCCCCAGCAGACTATCGGGTGATGAGCAGGGGGTACATTTCCGTGGTGGTTATCTGTATTTGGTGACCTCAATCCCATCCTTGACGGGATCCTTTTGACCCACCTAAGACCGATATGAAAAGCAAACATAAACCCCTTTCATAATCCTGTAGCTTTGTTCTGATACCAAGATGCTTAGAAAACAGAGAAAATGGTAACTAGTTATTCTAGCTCTCCTTTCGATTTCATAAATGCAAATTAAAAATACTTATCTGCTGTATAAAGACTTTGCATGTTTAAATAACTATTATCCTTTAAATATATTCCAGTGATGTAGGAATCATTATTGTAACAGATAGAATAGGCATTAAATCCACAGGGGAGTCATTAAAAGATGGCTATTTCTCTCTGTTTGACCGAAGCAGCAGTTGTAATGTATTTATTCAGGATTTAGCAAATGGAATTCAATTAGAACTGAAATGTGTTAAATTGAGTAATTCCTATTGTATTTGTCTGACTGACAGGAGTGGCATGACCTGAAAAGTTAAAAGGAACAGTATTCAGCCAGGATCTCTGTGTTCTGTAGCACTTGTTGACAGAATGTCACTAAACAGCTATATATCCTGCTTAACTTCTTAATCGCCCGCTTAACACCTGTAGAAAAACATCAGGACCAAGCAACATTTACTGACCTTATGTGATAAAGTCACACCTTAATAGGAATAACCTCCTTTATTCATAGTTGCTGAAATAGAGCTTAAAATTCATTGTGTTACAGTTATGTTGGAATCAAGTGTTCTGATGTAATTGCATTCTATAGAATAAGAAAGAATTAAGTGTTAAACAACATCTTGTGTCTCTGGAACATTTTTTAGTCAGGGACAATTAAAGCATGCAGCAAAATACTGTCTTTTTGACATGGTATGAAGACACGTATTTAACACCTTCTATACAAGTGGGTGACTCTCCATACAGAAAATGTAGAAAGCTATGAAGACGTGTGCGATGCATGTGGGTGAAGGTCAGACATTGAATATACCCTATATAAAGCAAGACACTACATATGAAGTGGTACAGGTGAGTGTCATAAAACAAGGCAGGTATGTGACTTCCTTATTTCTGTCAAACCTCCTCAGTGTGAACAGATGGGGCTGGGGTGGCATTCCCCATGCTCATCCATGGGGAATGCTGCCTGATGCCATCGAACACCAGACGCTGCCACTCATCAATACAGTTGCATCAGTTAATGCATTTGCTCGGCTGTCCCTCATGATGTGCATCTTTCACGCACACAAAAAAGTCAGTCTGGAAATGACATCTGGCACATGTTGAGCATAAAGGAAAACAAAGAAAAATTACATGAGAATGATCTCGTAAATTTATGAGCCTTGTTAAGGAAATAGCCGTGCTAACATCTACTCAGATACATTCACCACTGCCTCAGGTCTTCCACAGTAAAACACTGCGTCGAAGCAGCGATCATAGTAAAGGACTTCACACAACATGAATATAAATAATTTTTTTCATAGTGGCAAGTGAACCAGTCCTCTTGTTTTGGTTCTGAAACACAGAATGTGACCTCAGATGAGGCAAATAATTTTATTATACTTCTCTATTATTTCTGTAGTTGATATCTTTCTAGCCTTAAGCACCTATACGAGTTCGCTCCCGTTAGTATTCCCACTAGTTGCCAAATCTCTAATTCAACAAACTACTCAGGCTGCTGCTTAAACTTGAGCGTGTACTTTACTGCTGGTGGCTGAAAGGGCCTGGGATGTTAGCTGGACTTAAAGGAAAAGAAATGTCAGGAGAATCCTCACCCATACCCCGTCACGATCCTGACTAAAGGGTTCGTTGTAATTAACATGCAAGTAACGGATTTTCACAGGAACAGAAGTTGCTCAATCAGGTCAATAGAATTCACAGTTGAATAAAGCTGGATTTTGTTTGTTCTTCTCAAAATGTAGATGTGATTGGTGATACTGAAAGGCATTTTTGAGAGCATTTTGGTGAGCAATTTTTAGGGGACCAAATCCAAAGCTCCCATTTCAGAACAAGGGTCCATTGTTTGCCTAATTTATTTCCAATGACTCTGTACCAAAAATCGCTTTTGATAAATAGGCACGAAATTAAATGTGGAAGTATAAAACTTATAAGAAGCGTTTTACAATTTTAATCTCAATTTGCTGAAAATACTTCCATGTGATTTTAATATATAAAGTAGTATAACGTTTAGGAGGAAGAATTATGCCTTTAGCTGCTCTCTAAAATAATCAGATGCTCAGAAAAGGAGGCAAACATATGATAAAAATCCCGCTGGACACCACAGTCGCCTTTGGAGCACTGAAAAGCAGATGGTGTCTTTAAAAAACAAGACAAGATCAGTCTTACCAAAACCAGATGCTATCCATTTTCCAGGAAAGATCACTGGCCACTAAGAAGTTCACACAATAAACTTCTGCCGACTGAAGAAACATATTAAAAAGTTTAGAATAAAGAAAATTATATAGAATATTTCAAAGCAGAAATATCCTGAGGGTCAATAAAATTATTTTTGCATAACTATTATAATCTTCACATGAATCCAGACCTACTTTCAAGAGAGAAGATGAAACAGTAAAAGCTCCAGGAGGTGAAAACATCATCTAGAAATTTAGGAAAAGAAAACAATCCTGTTCTAAAATCCTTAAAGACGAATCTGGAAGTATAAAAGACAAAAAACTGCAAAGCATTAAGAGGTGGAGTTTTGGGTACATAAAACAGCCATTAGTCACTTCTAAGCCCACAAGTTGAAGAGCACAGAGCAGTTTCCAGGAGAGCTGCTGGACACTGTGACATCATTCGCCCTGTTTGTGAATTGTCCTGTACCACTCCACACAGACAGCAGCAGCACTGCTAATGCATTGTGTGTAGGTTCAGCATGACAACTCTTTTATTCCCAATATATCCTGAAAAATTAAAAAAACTTTTTTTTTTTTTTTTTTACTCACACTTTGAGGAATATATCACTCTGTGGACTTCACTAAAGCAGGAAAAAGCTCATGAAGTCAAATTC
Source organism: Bucorvus abyssinicus (assembly GCA_009769605.1). Lineage (NCBI taxonomy): Eukaryota > Metazoa > Chordata > Aves > Bucerotiformes > Bucorvidae > Bucorvus > Bucorvus abyssinicus. Next base: position 4,348,646 of record CM020047.1, read on the forward strand.
TATAATTGGATTTTAAAAGGAGGAGTAAAGTACGAGAGACTAGATAGTGTAAATTTTAAAGGCACTAAAGACATTTCTACTTATACATTTACAAGGAGAGAAACTGTAGCTGTGAAAGTCATCTGATCACAGCAGGAATTAATTTTCATTTATTGTTTCCATATGCAGCACTGGATAATTGGGCAGTTGCTTTATTGGAGGAGATGAATATTCCTCAAAAATGTGAGATATGGACATAACACAGAAAACCTCCGGAGTAAAACGCTCAACTGACATAGACTGGTGCAGTTCTATTAATTCTGATGCAGTAATTACCGTATATATAAAGAATCCAAATTCTTACTCCTAAACAACAAAATGTTTTGACATGTCACAAGTGGGGTTGTCCTTGTCTTTGTACGTCACTGAGCTGTAGCCAACGTTTGAAAACAGCGTGCCCAGTATCAAAACGAGGTGCCACAGGAGCCGTTTAGGGGTGGGAAGTAGGGACTGCTCTGTGCTGCTGAGTGTTTCAAACAACGTCTAATGAGACAAATATACTTGTGCTCTTGGAGACAAAACACCAGCCGCTCTAGGAGGTGGTGTGGACTTTTCATGCCCCAAAGCCCCATTTTAAGTCCTGATCGGAATCCTTACACCCCTAGCTAGACAGTGTCTTTGAATCTGTGTCACCTCTGCCCACTCCAGGGAGCAGAGCTGGAGCTAAAGCCCATCCATCACTTTCCTCACTCTGAGTAAAGCGGCTCTTCTGCCTTAGGTTCAACTCCTCTGTTAGCCGCGCTGCCGTGTGCTGCTGTTAATGGAATGACCCTCAAATCTAGGTACCTTTTTTGGGTTTGTAGATAGTTCTCTACAAGCAGACATCTATCATAAGCATACAGGAGAAGAATGGCCTATGACAAAAATCCGATTCCCAGTTCTTAACGTGACCTCGAGGAACTTGCATCTGTAATCTAAGGATAGTAACGACAACGTAATGTTTACAGAGGATTTTTAAAAGAGAAATAGTTAATGTGTGTGAAGTGCTCGGATACTCCAGGAACAGACACACAGGGATGAACACTGAAGGGTCAGCCCAAGTGTCACACAGGGCACATTTTTCAGCCCGGGCCATAGGCAATTTGTACAAACCAACAACGGAAAAAAAGGGTAGAAGAAAAAAGAGTGGACTTTCCAGGCAAGCTTCCTGCCTGCCACATTACAGCCCTACAAAAGGAATTTAAACTGAAAATCATTTCCAGTCTGGACCATTCACAGGCCTTTCACAGGGCTCAATTTAACCTCTTTCATAACAATTCTGCATTTGGCTCTTCCCCTCCTGTCTTTCTTTTAAATCACAGTCAAACTTAGATAATAAAAGTTGAAAATAGAGAGATAAAGACTTTCTGCTACATTTTTCTTATTCAGGTTAGAAGATAATTCTGTTTACTTGGTTCAGGTGATATTCCAGTTGTATTGCAAGCTGCCGCAGAGGAATGAAAAATCGATTTTCTTCTTGTAAAGTACAGTGTACATGAACACCCATAATCTTTATACATTTACAGTGATTTTTAAAAAGGCCACATAGTCCATAAGCATGTTAATATCATAAAATACTCTACTGACCTCACTGTCTTTAGGCTCCTTTAAGCTGAGTCTGCAATATCTGCAGATGCAGAACAAAATGCAGGTTTCCATGCACGGATTGGTGCCGCTCTGCCTGCATCCACTGAAACTGCTTGATGCCTGCTGGATGCAGACTTCCCAGTTGCATCCTTGGGTACGCAGTGCACATTGTAGCACAGTTTCTGTCGGTGGTCCAGAACCTATAGAAACGTGTAGATGTACAGTTAGAACGTGTAACTGTCCACAGTTATTGTGGCTCTAGTCTGTGTTAATGCTTTTCTGAAAAGCAGAGGAGACACAAGACGGGCTATTTCTCTTGACCCGCTGCTGTACGTTGATTCAGCTCAAACCCTCGGATGGGAGATGGATTTTTCCTTTCTCAGAGAGTAGCAATTTTCAGATCTGGTAAATTAGTCTTTTTCACCTGTTAGATCTGAGTTTTCCTATTTAAAGAAGTACTCTGTGTTCATCAGAATGTGGTTTGGGAGATTCAGAGCCAGGCGTGTGAGGTGCCTGGGAAAGAAGTGCTGGATCTGTCCTTTTTCCTCCTTCCTTCCCAGTCAGGTGGGTTTCAAATTGGGCTTTTCAAAGCATGAGTCATGAAAATTACTGACTCTTCGCAAACACAAAGCTTTGAGTTAACTTTTTATTCAAATAAAGAATTGACTCCAATTGAACTCCCAAGATAGGAGTTATCAACTTAATTAAGGTGTAGAGAACAACAGACTCTTATTTTCCTTCCTAGGAAGCAAGTTAAAGATTATTAAAATTTATATTATCGCAACTGGAAAATACACCATAAAAAATATGGCAACGGGAGGGGAGGGGTTGTTTTGTGTGTTATAAAACAGAATGCATTTAAATGATATTTACCATGTGGGTCTGCCACTGTACTGCGTGTTGTGAACAACATCCAGCTTTGCATCCTTCGGCAGCATCAATACAACTACAGCCTTCATTTCGCTGGGCAGAGCAAAGTGCCACAGCCTGGTGCAAAGGGAGCCGGGCAGGTACGTGGCAGCAGACTGTCAAACGGTTTAGGGCTTGTCTTCATGGGCAAATTAACCACGGTAACCACACCAGTACAGCTACAACACTGGAGTCAGAGCTGTGTCACTCCCCGTGTGGAGAATCTTGTTCTGCAATCAAAATGCCTGTTCTTTGTTCGGCTTATGTTGCTTTGAAAGGTATAATTATACCAAAATAGTTACATTGATGAATTTCTCCATGTAGACAAGTCCTTACATAATGTCAGGCTCGTTTATTTCCCAATCAAATATTACAACTTTAAAGCTATCATTGTTTCATTTACTTGTTTGACATTTACCTTCTTTTTGATGCTGATACTGCTTGGCATATTATTCGATTGTTAGATAGAACAATTATTCTCCTTAACTGCCATTAGAAATGTCATCTATTTTCTTCTGTTAATTTCTCTGCATCAAAGTTATTAACTATCCAATCAACTAATGCTCTAACTACTGCACATTTCACTGCTGAATGATACATACCTGCACCGATCAGAAAAGGCAAACCCCGACTCTTTCGCAGAGAGCCATCCTTCTTCCCACGGGTTCGTATTCTTTGCATCTCTTTGTTATTCTTTGCCCACAACTAAAAAAATTTAAATCATTTGCTAAAGGTATACATATCACATTATCAGAAAGTTTGTTACTTTTTTCATATACTATCAAGCATGGATCCAAATGCAGGATAAAACCCCTCAAACTATGTAGAAACAATTTTGAAGAATTTGCTTATAAACTCTCCGTGAAGATGCGCATTGCAGCTGGTGACACAGATTGCCTGTGGCAGTAGCTTCCTTTAGTTCCCATTTGTTTCAGCAAATAAAGATGCTAATATAAAAATTGGAGCTTGAATGTGTGCTCTTGAAGCTTTGTAAGCCATTTTATGTTTAGGTCACTACAGTATTTTGAGTATTGTAAAGGGTGGATTGTTGCAAAAGACATGAGGGGGATTGAAGAGTCGGCAGGTTTTAAACACAGGGTGACTATCCTGCAAACTGAACCAAAATGCAACAAAAAATCCAAGTTTACGAAATAAATAAAAATAAATTAATGCAATCTTACCTAGCTAGTACAAGCTTCAGGACATTTTCCCCAGCTTAACCAAAGCGTTGGTCGCATGGCTGGGTGGTGTCTGATGTCCCACAAAAGTAAGTGATGCTAAAATGCTTCCTTAAATGTCCTCAACATTAGGGCAGACCATTCAAGTGAACGGTCAATGAAATAAAAACCACCAGAGTTTAACATGATCTATAATCATGGGTCAAATAGCTGTATTGTCCTTTTCCAGGTAGTGAAATCACGGTGCCAAGGGTGAGTACCCTGAGATCGGCGTACAGAGAACAGGCAACCTAGGAGGACCAAAGTCCAAATCTTCCAGGTGGCTTTTAAGTACTAAATATCTAAAATATATGGGGAAAAAGAGTACGCAGGTGGGGAAGAGAGGAGAAGAAGATGGTGAAGACAGAAAGAACCGCAAATGAAGAAAGGAGTCAGTAAAAAAAGAAGGAAGGAAGGGGTATAAAATCGTGTTTCTTTAAAAACCTATTTAAGGTCACCGTCCGACCTGTTTATTGGTCAAACACAAAGGAAGCACCGAAAGTAAAAATTAAAGACTTTGGCTGGAAAGATAGTCCACCCCATCCAAGAATCCACTTCCTAATAAAAACCTGTCCATCACTTCTTTTTCAACTGTGACAGTTTCTCCAGCTACTGCAAGCTTGTTTGTCCCTAACATTTTGTTCCCGTCTCCTCTGTACACTTAATTGCCCTTTACGCTTAAGCCCACTCCAGTTTTGCCAAATATAATAAATACAGCTTTGCTATTTACCAGTTCTCGGGACTTCAGGGAGTACTGAGCTCCCTGGGAACAAAGCAGATTCATTTTGAAGCAAGTGACGGCAAAGACTGCTCTTTCCTAGCTGGGAGGCGAAGAGGCCAAGCCACACCTAGCTCAAATATTCCCCTTCACACTGACTGAAATGTCTCAGGCAGCTCCTTAAAAGTAGCTGCTGCCCAAGATGTGCCTGTCAAATCTTACAGCAAGGCGAGGCATTGGAGAGGAGCGCAGGAAAGGAAAACCAAAAAATTATCCCGCACCCCCTGAAGCGTTCCCCAAGCGTTATTTCATGGATTTCCCACGGACTGCCTGACCGGCGCTGCGCTGTGGGCTGGATCTGCAATAAGAGCAGTACAAAACCCTGCGTTAACAGAAGTGGCAATGCAATCTCCTTTTTTTCAAATCAGATGTCAAGAGGAAACTTCATCATGCCAATGCAAAGAGACAGTGATGGACAGCCCGGATTTTATTGATTTTTCACTGCAAAAACTTGGTTCTCCATGTCTCAGAAGGAGTCTCAGTTACCCTGGCGAGGTAATTCTAGCTTCTGGGAAGCCCAACTCTGTATGACTTGACCTTCCCCATCCCTAATTGGATCTTTCAATATAAAGAAATGTTATATCCATTTTACAGCTTCAGCAAGGTGAAAAGTAACATCTTATGATTTACTGGCTTCCTTAGCAGTGCAGTATAACACCAGGGCCATCCATCTCTGGCATTTATACCGTAATATTTGCCCCAGCATGGATATGAATTCATGACCTTCTCTATACATTAAATAGTAGGAGTTCTTTACTGTTACTGCACTTTGTCAAAATAAAATCATCTCCCCATAGAAAAGAGACATCGTAAATTAATATCAAAATAAAATTGCTCAGCAACTTTCACAATTGGGATAGTGACCAAAACACTGTTTCTTGCAAAGACGGCACGGCAAAATAACCGCCCCTTTGCATTCAAAGCACTAATGTAATCAAACAATAACTGCTGCTATTAGTGTGACTTTGTCAGGTGTTCTTCCAAAGCTTATCAGAAAACCTGTGACAGCTTTTGCGGTGACTTTATTTAACGCCCCAGTCACTCACTCTGTCATGATTTACTCCTTACTTGTTACCGTAGATGTTCCAACCTCTTGCAGTTTTATTTTCACAAACTTTGCAAGCAATATATTGGATTTGTCAAACAATTCTAAACCTGCCAAGTTTCTGACCATAACTTAAACCTGCTTTTCTTCCCTCAGAAGCAAAACCAAGGAAACAGAAAAAACCAACAAGTCCAAACCCCATCCTGTCTCTGAAGCGCTCCTGTCCCCGAGTCCCCTGCAGTGTATCTACGGGTGCACAGTCTGGGCCGAGGTCTCTGCACGCTCAGCACCCCCAGAAGCTCTCCCTTTGGACACTCTCGGGCACAGGCTGGGAGAGGAGCTGCTCACCCTGCTCAGGAGGCACAGAGCCAGTGTAAACCAGTCAGCTTGCTCTGTGTTCACACTCTGATGCTCGAAATCAGGGTGGTTTGTGCAAAAGAAACAGAGAGAGGATTTAGTGCTACAGAAGTACTGATCTCCTCCTCTCATTTCTCCCCCGCTAATCCTACGTTCAATTAGAAATGAGTTTTGCCTTCTCCTGACCAGACCACTCTTTGCCCAGAGCTGACTGGGAAATGCAAATGTTCCTTCAAATCCTGCAAGTGCCTCTATCACGAGTCCAAACAGCAAACAAAGCCACTGCTCTGTTCTGCAGTGATCGCTCCAAACTCCACCAACCACCAGCAGCCCACACCCCAGGTGGAACATCCTTCCTGCTGAGCCGCTTCATGCTGAGATGTTCACGTCACAAATGAAGTCTCTTTCATATTTTCAGTCTAATATTTTTCATTTAAACGTACAACTTGCTAATCACTTACATAATTTGATCAACCTGCGCTGATTACCTGTGCTGCTGCAGGCATGTGTAGAAGAAGCCCTTGAATTTCCAGGGTTCAGACAAAACTCCTAGCAACCGTGACTGACTACTTTTTTTTTTTTTTTAATTTGAAAGAATCAGCTTCTAGTCAGACACCTGCAGAAGGGCCATGTTTCTGTAAAGACCTGCTCATCCTGGTACGGCCCAGTTGTCAAAAACTTAGCAGCTATTCAACCCTCCTGAAAATTCAAGCTCGTCTTTGGTGCCTGAGCAGAAATGCAAAAGACATCTTTGGTAAAATCGTTTCCTCTATCTTCCCTTAATGTGCTTGAGTGCATTTAAACAAAAAAATCTCCCAAACTAGCTCTTAGTCATCAGAGGCGTACAATGCCTGGGCATAATCAGGTTTCATTTGAAAGGTAAAAATGTCCTAGAATACACTAAGGTTCCATTAGACTTGGCACGTTCTGAGTGTCTTGAACTGCTCCATATTTTGGGGACAAGAAGGTAGAATGAAGATGTTCAACAGACCACATCCTGCATTTCAAATGTAATGAAGAACAAAGCAGAAAAGTCATTTGTCATTTATTCTCATGTGGAAGGCGCTTGCCCGGGACTCGGCATTAGTAGGAATCCCACAGCATATAGATAACACAGCTCAGCTTTTCTTTCCAAATGCTATTTCACGAATGTCTTTGTGTTAAACAGAGTAATTAGTGATTTGGGAGCCCCAGCACACAGGCACTTGCTGTACTGTGGGACAAGTGCCTCGATTAGTGTAGCGTATCTACTAAAATCCAATAGCATCTAGTGCTAATGCCAAGTAGTAGCCCTAGTCAGAGACCTTTCTCTTGAGGAACCTTTTCCCTTCCTTTCTTCTTGTCCAATGAAGATATTACTTCTTGGGTACTAATTATACATCAGTGAGATCTAAATTATCTTCTTTTTCTGTAAATGACACACACAAAAAAAGGACCCTGCAGCCCACAGTCCTGTGGGCTGGTTTCCAGACGATATTGCACATACTCGATGCAGCTTTTTTTTCAGGTGCTTCAGTACCGAAGTGTTGGCAACACTGTGTAACTTAAGAGTTTGCAAATTAACAATGGGGATTTGCACAGCGATTGATAAAACAAAGACCGTCTCCTATCCTGTGGGGAGAGGAAAGACGGAACAGAGAGGGGAGGCTGAAGGCCATGCGAGGATGTGATAACTAGAGAGGCTAATTCATAAGCTGGAGTTACCAGTTTTGTTACCAAATCACAAGCAGGTTAAATATCACTGATAAAATCTGCCCAATAAATGAAGCTCCAAGCAAAATATGTCTCCTGTTTTGTTCATGTTCTTCAAATGCGTTTTATAAATAAAAGGGAATCTGTCAACAATTTATGCCCCTGTATGGAGCCAGAAAGTTGAAGCAAAATCGAGACCCTGGCTAGTATCGCTCTTTTAAGCAAAGACATGTGGAAGGACAGACAATGACTCTTGTTTATGAAGATGTATGTGACAAGAGAACCAAAGAGAGAAGGCAGAAGGAAGTGCCACATACAGCTTAGAAGAACTGGCAGGCTGAGGAAAACTTAATGAGCAATTGGGGGCCAATTAATGCCTGGAAACAGCCAGGAAAGAGAAGAAAAGAACTTTCCAGTGGTGATCATGAACACTGCATGTCTTCTGTGTGGGAGGGGAAATAAAAAAAAAATTTAAAAAAAGGAAAAAAAAAAAGAAAGAAAAAAGAGAAAAAGACTGCATCAACATAATCTTCATTCATCTACTTTTCTTGCTAAATGAAATAATCTACAGCATCTGAATCCCGATTGATCATTTAGGTCAAGTAAAGACCAGTGCATGTGTAGCACACCTCCACTTCTATATATGATCTCTGTGCCAGACCAAAGTAGCTATTTATGGCATGAATTATGTAGAAATGTAGACACATATATATGCATACATACATGTATACAGGACCATGATTTATTCAGTATTCTTAGACATTCCGGATGAAACAGGTGGAAAGCAGTACTGGAGGATAGGCATTTACACTGACAGAGGAAAAAGGGATGCACATTATTTATGAAGCCTGTTCTGTCAAAGTATGTTGGTTTTCATGCTCGTATTCGAGTGAATGCCACCCTTATCTGTCAAGGAAGACACGCACCAACCTACTACTTCTCTGAGGGAGAAAAAGGTGCTCCCAAAAATTGCACACCTTCTTAGTATAAATATGTATCAAGGCACAGTCAGATAAAAACATAAGCCTCGATATAGGTATGTTTTTAATTGGCACCATAGAAAAAATGTACCCAGCATGTGTGTGCACAGCCACACAGCCACAGAAAAGTATCTGTAGTTTTCAAACCAAGATTTATATTTTCATTTCTGTTGGCACTGAAGAAGGCAGAGAAATAACTGTCAGAGAACTGGAAAGCACAAAGGGAAAAGTAAAGATATTCTTCTTATTTGTCAGAAAATAAGAAGTTCAGATGCATCTTGTCATTGAAACAGTTTTGCTCCTAATGCTTCATTTTTCCTCCTGTAGTGGAAGACTATTATAGAAACTAATAGAGGTGGGCAGCAATCAGATTTTCTGCTCGATGTGTCATTCTGAGATTTTGACAGAGTTTAGGGTTTTATAATTAAACAAAACAAAACAAGAAAATAAGTTTATTGGGAAAGAGAATCTGATTTGTGGGTAGCTGAGATGTGTCATTCAGGTTCCAGAGATTTACTCTTTATAACGAGATAATTTTTCAGTTTTTCACGAAGAGAATGATCAGAGCTTGTGTTTCTGTGGAACATGTTATTTTGATTAATGAGAAAAAATGGAAAAACATTTCACTGAAATATTTTTATTGTCTGGAATTTAGATTTTATATTATGCTGGGACTCTGGCTCAGAGCACTGATATGTAGCACTACAAAAATGAAGGAAGGTCCATGACAGCATTAAGTTAATTCTGGATTTACTCCAAAACAGCTAAGAGCAACATGTACCTCTATATTTTAATAAGGAAAAATGAGCACAAGGTACCAAATATCCTCAGAATCACTAATAAGAAGGAAGAATAAACAGAGGACTGAAAAACACTGCGGAAAGGAAAGGACCTATACATGAACCAACACTTCAGATTTTGCATGGAGTTTAACGAAGCAAGCACTGGAGGGTTTAAGAGATGACAGCAAACACCCATTTTCTGTATTTGTACCTCTACAGTTTCTAAAGAAACTAACTGGAGATCGGAGCCTTCTTCCCTGAGAACATGAGTCAATATTACAGCAGGAAAGGTAATTATTTTTCCCCCTCAAATTTGCAGGTATTCTTAAAAAAACGAAGTCCTCAAAGTTTACTCCTTTTTACCAATGACAACCTTTTCCACAGCTTCCCAAAGGAAGCATTCTTGGGAGGGAGGGAGGGATGGTGGTGTGTGAAAAATCAAACTATTGTCTCTTTTCAGTCAAAATAATTAATTGTTAGGCAAAATTTTGCCTCCGAGTTGCACTGGCTCAAACCAAAGCAATCCCACTAACCTAGGAAAGCACAAAATCTGTTCTCCCTCTCAAATCCCTAACTAAAGTTGAAATAAAATCCCGCACTTCACTTTTTGACTCTATGTAGTTAATCTTGAATCTCCATCTGCTTAAAACCATTTCGCATCAACTTTTACAATTGCTGCATGCAGCTTTCTAAGCAACAACTCAAAACTAGATTTTACTCCGAAGCATCAGATTAGATCGGCTTACGGCAGTTTTACAGCGACAGCCTTTCAACAGGCAATAGAGGTGCATGGTGAGAAAACACAACATTAATCAGGACCATAATGTCTGAATGGATTAAGCAACTCCAAGTTCTTACTCCATTATTCCCACCAGCCAAGGATAGAGAATAATTTGTAGGTCATCCAGACTTCATGCAGCAAACCCTGAAAGCTCTACAGCAATCAGGATACAAAAGTTCACTAATGATGAGGTGACATTTTTGAGCTAGGGTTGAAAATAAGTGCTATGTGGGTGCTGGAAACAACAGGGTGAGATATGACTGCCTTAATTACTCATTGTATTGAAAGCCGTTTGTGAACAAACGTGCGTGCATAAATTGATCTCTCTTTGGCTGGTAACGTCCTGTTCCAAGTCCCTTCAGAAACAGAAACAAGCAGTTTTTCTAGTGATTCACGCTGCAGATGTGTTCTAAGCGAAGCCAGATCTTATCAGCACAACTGTTTTCCTTTCTCTCTTGCAGGCTTTGAGCTCAGTAGGTCATTTTGTGCTACAGCTAATATTTGCTCTGCATAAATTGTATTCAATTTAATAAATATGGTTCATTAAATACAAAGAAAATAGAAATTAATTTTTAAATAATCTAAAAGTGAAGATTACTGAGTGTGCAACCATTCGGGATTGCTTAATCTTTTAAAGCTAGGATTGTCCAGAAATGTTGCAGAGATCTCACCTAATTTTATAGTCGCAGATGGGCTCTCACCTCATGACACACAGGTTCCTGTAGTGGAGAGCTTCAGTGCCTGGTGGATCAGATCACTCCTCCTGTCCCCATGATCTTGAACTCTGAAATTTGGTCCACTTGTGCTTTTGTTAATGAATAATACCCACCTCTTCAAGTACCTCTTTCCATCAAAAGGAAGTTCTATTAATGGGTTTCAAATACAAAAGTACTTAATATGCTTATTGGGAGCAAACGTAGCCTTCGTTCTAAAGATACAAAAACCAGCTGAGGCTGTATCTGATGGAACTGGAGAAGCTCAGCAAGGATGTCAGCAGTCTACATGTCTAATGAAAAGAAAACTTATCATCTAGTGCCAGATGGGAACAAAACAAAGCAATTATCACCTCTGTATTTAATAAGCAGAGAAAGAAAAGCAAAAAATTAACTGTGGATCTGTTCTTCCTGCCATTTTGTTAACAACAACGATCCCCTGAAGTAGTTGCCACGTGTTCAGGAAACACTTTCAACCTTCACTCTAATATTTGCAATAGTATTTTTTAATTTAAGCATAAGCATAATGTTAAATTTCACAAACAGCAAAGAGTCCTTCCCAATGGCATCCTCTCTATTTACAGCATTTTCCAGCCTCAGACAGGAAGCCACAATGTTTACAAAAATTTCACCGTGTGAGAAAAAATGGTAGGGACCAAGTGTAGAGCATGAAGAAGATGAATGTAAATGTCTTTTTTAAATATACCAAAGCTGTTAATTTTATCGTGGCCAAGAGTACTTGCTAATGACTAGAGGGAATAACTTTTCAAAAAATTAAGAGTTTGCTCGGAACAAGAGATTGATTTCTGTTTGCTTCCTTAGACTAATGAAAACAACTGCCAATCACGCTTCTTCATAAGAAAATGTCTTGTAGCGGCCAAAACGGAGCTAAAATGTTGAAAGGCATTTCAGAGCTAGGTGCTACAGGTTATGAGAATATGCTATGTACATCAAGCAAAGCCGATAAAATGTGCCTGAACTAAACTCGGTTATGCTTAACAAAATGTCATCCAATGGCACCGAAGTCAATACTGTCACCTCCCACCCACATTAGCACAGCGAGGACCAGAATCCGCTCTCATTTCTAACATCTCAGTCAATAATATATACGTTTTTCTTTCACATTTCTGGTTGTAGATCACATATGCTGCAGAACAAACAGAGGCAGTGACATTATTGGCTATGAACTGTATACCATATATTACTGTAACTGCTGTTATCATGTGACAGTACTGAAAATGCTGTTACAGGAAATAGCTGAGCAAATAAAAACAGCCAATAGGTGGAAAATTAGAATGAGACCACAGAGGATTTGCTGGAAATCTCTCTTACAGCAGCAGACAATGAAGGCAACTCTTTACGGAAAGACAGGTCGCTTTGCTGTTTGCATTGGCTGTGGGACATTTAAGAAGCATCTCATGCACCTAGGAGTTATACTTGTATTTTATTTACGAAAAGTCTTTCTTTTTGTAAATGAATTATTTACTATTTACTATTGCCATTATACTCAGTAATATCCTGTTTTATTGGGAAGGCCTTTTTAATTCGGCGAGACTGCTAGGGCAGTGCTGCATGGCACTAAGTGTACTCAACTTCTTCCAAATAAGAATTTTGATCAAATATCCCTCTTCTCCCAACTACCCCATCGCCATCCAGTCTGTCAGGAGTAATCTATGCACTCGGTAATTAAAAAAAAAAATCCCAACCACTAGGAACCCTTCATGCACTCTCAAAAAATCAGCCTGGATTTTTTTATCGATATCTCAACAGAACCCCGAATTACTGTTCAGGCAAGTTTTTAATAAAAGTTTACAGGTCAGATCACCACGGTTTTGCACAGGAAACGGGGAGTAACTTGGGGAGCCCACACGGCTTTCAGCAATCTGACAGCAAAGCTTGGTCTGTGTGGAAAATTCAGGATTTGTGCCCCTGTTTTGTTCACACCTCAGTGCCTTGGAAAGCAATACTTTTCCCCTTAACTTTGTCCTTTCTGTTTGGAGAATATTGATCTTTACCCGCTCTCTGTTTTTCATGGAGTGCAGCAAACACCATAACATTTTATTTATCGCCTTGCTTCTGAGTTACGTTTTCCTCCCAGAGCCGTCAATAAAGGACTTGGTTGTCATTGTCTGCACCTTATCCAACCCCTAACTGACCTGACCGGGTTACCCACTCCCACACCATTGCGGGCTCTCTTCATCCTTCACAGCTGCCGTTTCAACTCTATATTCTCTAGTCATGTACAGGACTGCGGTACCTTTACCAGGAAAAGATCAATCTTGCTCCCAGTCCCATCGGAATGAACGGAGGAGAAATCCTATCTAAAAAAACGGCTTCTGAATCAAGTCCATAATAGATACCTTTGAGTGCGCGGAACATCAGCTCGGAAAGGAATTGATAGAAGGATGTGTGGAGGGAAGAAAAGAATTTCCTTATTTTTGGATTTTACGTGATGCAGGAAAAAGAACAAGGGACTACTCACTGCAGGGAAGCGTTGCTGCTCTTTCGGCACGTGAGGGAGCTGATGTGTGTCCAGTGACTGCAGCCTCGGCATGCGCGCGCTGGATCGGTTCAGGACGAGTTGGGGGCTGTTTTGAGTCAAGGCCACGAAGTTCGTATTTCCTAATGTGCTGTTCTGGGGCTTGATGCTACTTCACACTGGTTTTATACCAGATGAGCAAAAATGTCAGGTTCTAGTCATTAAAGGGTCAGGCCCTTTAACGGCCTCCAACTACAGACAGGACTGGGACAACCTCCTCATCTAAGCCTCAAAAATATACTCCAGCGGGTAACAAAGTCAGGGTGAGGGCACATCCTAAAGCTGCATCTCATTCCACAGCAGCATATTTTCAATGCTGCAAAACATCCTATCAATTCCACGAGCCTTTTCACTATTGAAAGGGTTTTCTTCCCCCTTCTTTCTTTCCTGATGCCAATGATAACTGCATTTGGCTTTTTTTATCCTGGCATGATAATTTTCCGGTAATCTTTCATAAATCTCAGCGTGTTCTCAGAAAGTAAATGATGGCATAATTTATCACTATTGAAAATGCATTTTGTGCCATGACAGTATAATTAGACATTCTTTTCAGGAGACATATTAAGTATATACCCATGTATTAAAGCTCCTGAGCTGCAGATCCATTTAGTTGATTTATTCCTTGTCTCTGGCTAGCTTGCCTTATCATGATACGCACACAATCATGCATTCTCATTGCAAGGGAAAAAAAAAAGCTCAGGCAAGGAAGCAACATGCTGTAAGAAACAGACTCTGTAGGTTAACTAATTCAAGTGGGAACAGGATGCAATTTGGCTGCACTTTTGTACCAATTCAGAACACATTAATTATGCAGTGATCAAAATAATTTCACATGCATAATGCTGACCTCATTCACTAGAGGGCAACAAAACCCCAGTTTAAAAAGCCTCCACCTTCTACTTTCAATGACAGAGCACTTTTAATAAGATGCTGCACGGATTTCATTATGAATCCCCTATTAATTTTACATAAGTGCAAAGTTACTTCTGAAAAGCCAGTTAGGCTGTTGAATATACATGATCCAGCCTCCCAACAGGTGCCAGGAAGACATTATTGGAGTTACAGCCCAGCCCCTGCCCCAGCCCCAGATCAGTGGGTGTGTTCATTTGTTTATTATTCCTTGACTCAGGTTACCCTACTGAGCTCCATTTCATAAAGCCCGCTTGAACGATACGCTGGTTCTGCAGATCAAAGCACGTGGGCTTACCTAGAGATCATAAAGTTACCAGCGCTCGAGCTACTTAAACTGCAGTAATGAAAAACTCTTCTCCATCTGACTGGGCTTTGCTTTTGATCGGCTTGTTTGGGGGCTATTTCCTCTGCCCCTGAGCTGCTTCTTGTGACATTACCTCCTCGCTCTGACTAAACAGGATGCATATTTTCATGCTTAACTAAATTGCAAAAGAAAACCTCTGCTTGTAATTTTTAACGATGTTTGTTAGGAAGTCTGAAAGAGTTGATACTATCTCTGCCAACAGTCTAACAACTAATTAGTTTACTATGGGCCACCACGTTAGCTCTGCTAATTTAATTTTGAAAAGTTCACTCTGCATAATAAAATCTGGTTGCTGGATTTTCTTCTCGAGTTGTAAATAAGAAATAGCTATTACTGTTATGGTCTATTGAGAAAGAGCTTCATACACTGTGAAAAAATGATTACACAGACACAGACCCAACCAATTGAGAAATAATTATGTGAATTTGTCTTTTGTCCTTAGATGCAAATAATGGCTAATGCAAATAAACTGTCATAGAAGTATTTTTATGTGCTTTTTATAGCATAAGAATATATTTAACCCATTTTTGATGAATAGCTGAATAGTTTTTTTTCACTGGTTTTGTTATAGGAGAGGATTATTAGGACCAGAAGCAAACACCCATCTTGTAAAGCGATTGCTGCCAGAAACACATCCTTGGCTTCTCCTTTAAAGGGGTTCATCCCAAGAGGTGACCAGATATATACAAATGCATTCTTGTGTTTCAGAGGCAGTGCAAAGATTAGGCAGGAGGAGGGGGCTCACAAGGGGAGAGATGTACAAATACATTTTTCTATTACACAGTTGACAGCCCCTTGGGAAAACAAGTCCAAGAAATGTGCAACCTTGAAATGTGTGCATGCTGCAAGGGATATTTTCAATGTGAACCCTGTGTTCTGGTTTTCAAAGTCCTTAATCATTTGGCTGTGCTGTGGAAGAGGGGTATGCTGAAGCTCCTAAGACAAACAGAAAGGTTTGGGTTTGTTTCCTTCTCCTTGCAGAAAGGCGGAGTACACGGTCCCTGCTACACCATCTTGGCAGAGCCCTGCAGCCCACACGCTGCATGCCTAGTTAGCAATATTCTCCTCTCCAAACAGTACAGCATGACATGTCCCCCTTCCCACCAAAGTATTTAACAATTTCCTTTGAAATGCAGCTCATTATACAAAAGCAGAACTAAATAAAAAATACTCCAGAGGGAGAACAGATTGCTAGATATAGATTAGATGTGCCGTCTAATCCTTCACAAGCATTAAATATTTAACATAATCACACCACAGGTGACAGGAAGATGTCTGCATTGTTTAATTTGACTTAATTAAACATAAGGAATATCTAATATTAATTCAGGTCTAGCTTTTAAATTGATTACAAAACTCCCTTTTTAAAGTGCTTTTGTATCCGGAGAAATGCATTCTTCCCTTCATTAGCTGGGGACTCCTCGCCATGCAATGCTCAGAACCCATGAAGAGACGATCTGTTGTGTTCAAAAGCCCATGGATGATACCAACTTTACTGGGTTAAGGACAAAGCCAAAGGACTTTGCACTTGCCGCTTGCTGTAATGCTGTGATTTTTGGCCATATTTTGTATAAACCATTACGCTCGGGACATAATTTTTTTCTATTACCTCTTTTATAGTCTTATTGTTTACAAGAAAATAGATAGAGCATTTAATTTTGAGACGGACTTAATGTTCTATGACAACTCTTGTATGCAATACATGGCCTCTGGAGCTCCGCTCACAACTCACATTGATGCGACAAATGAAAAAAAAACCCAAAACAAAGCAGTGTAACAGGGAAGGTGTTTTGCAAGAGGAGGGCAATATCTAACGCTGTGAATCATTCCCTGACGCGTTGTCTGTCATGTTTCTGTCTGCTGTGTTAGATAACACCGCTGATGAAAGCAGTAACCGCATTCATAGTGCGGTATCTTAGTCACTATTGTCCCAGTCAAATTAGGGTTTATCTGCAGAGAATAATTGGGTAGGCTCTGGAAACTACTACACTTACAACAGAGAACCGGTAGTAAGCTTACAGGAAATACATTTTAAGTGATGGCCAAAAATCAAGGGCAATCTCTATTTTAGGCAGTATTTTTTTTTTCCAGGAACAGGAGAAAAATGATGGAAAGATAATTCTACAAAGAAAGATAAAGAATGTCAATCAGAGGAAAAAAATCGGAGAGAAGTATGGTAATAGGAAGACACTAACATTAAGGTTGAAAATGAGTGAGCAGCACAACCCTTCCCTCTGGGATGTGAAAGGTATTCTAATTCTAGACACAGGAAACTAAATTCTGTGAGTTGAAAACTTTTTACTCACAGTAACTCGGTAGAAATTGGGAGCATTAGCACCCAACAAAGGTATTCTGCACCCAAAGGGAGTGGATTAGACCATGGAGATGATTAATTCCCAGTTACACAAACTCAGCTCAAGGTTGATGTGGTATATATATTTTAGGGCTCTCCTCTATAGAAGGTACATTGATAAACTAGAGACACTACTGAAGAGAGCAATAAAAATGATGAAGTGGACACATTGCTTGTCCTAGGTAGTCGTGTTGAATGAAATGGATATGTGCCGTATGGAAAAGCAGTGACAAAAAGGGGACAGGTTACTGGCATATAAATAACTGAAGGTTAGTAACTGATACTCCCGCGAGAGATTAGTGCATTTTAAGGAGCTGAAATACAAATTCCAGAAGACTGTGATTCGGTAATAGTGGTCTCTAAGGGTGCTAAGTCCACCCCACAAAAATCCCCAAAGTAAGCTAATCCATAAATATATCACTGGCATTACTTCCCATGCGTCCTTCCCTCTGGAGAGAGAATGAGCTGCACCAGGAGGAACCCCTGATTAATCCTCTCCTCCCCCAAGACTCACCTGTATGACGAGACAGATGGGGAGCAACCTTCCCATCCCACCCAGCCCCGTGGCGATAGGTTCATTGGGCAGCTCTGGTTCTACCACCACCTAAAACGCCCAGTGCTGTCCACAGCTGAATGCAGGCAGGAATGTTCCCCTCAGGCAGGACAGAAATTATAGTCACAGTTTGGGGTCAGTTTTAAGCCAGAAAAGGGAAAATGTCAATACAGTAATGAGAAAAATATTGACGTAAATTTCCCTGTTACTGGTGAGGAGCAACGGAAGGAACGAACGGTGGAAATGACTGAGCAGAAGGACTGCAGAGACATGACGTGTGCCACAAGCAGCGCTAATAATTCAGATGCGTGTTCTCATTCATGGCCAAAGTCCCAAGTACCTTTGATAACGTCCTACTAGATCAGCTTGAGTTACAAAACATACGTAATCAATACATTAATTCAATGTCTCAGCTTTCTGTTCCAGAATATTCCACGATGTTTGGGATTTTTACCTTCTATAAACTGTTTCCAGCATGAAGACGCGAGTGCAGAGCAAACTACAGATGAACATTAACAGATCTCACACATCCTTTTGTAGGCTGGTTTCCACCAGTGTGTAGGTCTGAGCCCTACCACAACTCCCCCCTGGAAGACATCTGGAATCCATAGCTTTGTACCAGAGTTTCAAAAGGGGAATATTAATGTTTAAACTATAATGGGTCTGATTTAACCTGATCTCATTAACATTTCATTAACAGTAGTGTTGAGGCAGTCATTTTAATCATTTCAGTATATTTGGGGAGTGGGGTGGGAAGGCTTGAGTGATTCAGGGGAAATGACAATTCAAAGTCAATTAAATCCTGGAGTTTTTCTCAAGCAAAACTCGTATACAATTGCAGTTACAGTGAGTTGGCCATTACCAGGACACAGCATGTGCTGTGTAAATGTCTTCTGACAGCGTACGTTCCTCCTGAACGGCAAACCCATGAAGAATGACATATGCTGGGTCTGCGCTAAGTCCCACCGGCATATAACCATATTAATATTTATAATAAAACCCCACAGCCTTTCTGACTTTTGAGTTGTCAACAAAGACGTCGTGAGGTACAAACCTCAACGCGCTAGCATTTATCACAAAACTCTTATTAACAGGAAAAGATATCTCATCTGTTGATGAACTTTGAACTGTTGAACTTTGTGTTGGGAGCAAAACCAGATATTGATCCTCATTCTTCTAATTACTAAATCACAGACATCTAAACACTTGAAAAAGACCCCTTAGCTTGTGGCTGCAGCTCCGAGGCAGCTGTGATGCTCTGATGCCTTCCAGTAGACGGCAGCGATGTGCAAACACACCAGACGCTCTAATGCAGAGAAGCTGCTTCTTGCTGGCGTAAGATGCCACCTTTAGCAGCTGCTTTTTTAACCAGCACTATGTGATGCATGGTCCTGAGTAGAAGAGGAGAAAGCGAGCAATGTTTCTCTATTTTCGGGTGCAATCCATCTACTTACTAGGTAAATAATCAGAAAATGAACGACAGGATTTATCAACATCATTGTTGCAAATAAAATCCAGTATAAAATCCTCTAAGATACAACATACTTCAGTACTTCTTCATACTTCTTAAACTAGCCCTCCAGTTGTTCTGAGGCTCCTAAGCTTTCAGCATTACACAACACAATCATTTCTGGATCAGAGAGAAAAAATTTTGCATACTATACAGCACTGTAACAGATTCTGAGATTTTTAAAGACTAAAGGACTTGAGAAACAACCTTTTGCCCCCAACCCCCCAGAACATAGCGACACACAGCCAGAACCATAAAATAAAATTAAATACAGCTTATCTCCTCCAGGACGTATCTATTATATATACCAAATTGGAAGAAGTTTACGACAATAATTTTCCCTCTGTAATATGATACTTATTTCAAGCACTTGAAAATAGAAAATAGCTCAAAACATTCTTGCTCCAAGCCTGAGTCCTCATTTCTCTTTAAATTTCAGCGTTAGTCATAATTCTTATCCTGGTTTATTCAAAAGCAAGCACTCCATCTCCCACATAAATTCTTCTGGATTTCCAAGAAACACACATGCCAGCTGAATTTGACAGTAACAAGTAAACCGTGGGTTCAGTGAGAGGTTTCTTATCCCACAGTGACTTAGGTGAAGACTTAAATTGCAGAGCAATAAGCTAAACTTACAAAATACAGGCATCTCTGAAGCATTCTATGTACGCATTTGTTCAGGTAAACCTAACCAAATTGGCACTTCAATTTTTGTACTTAGGAGAACAGATTTTTCCAGTCGTCCCATTGCTTATAAATCAGAACAGAAATTCCAAAGAGCCACGTGCTCCTTTTAGACACTTCAGTGCTCAAATGTCCTCAGCACATCACCTGGATATGATTTATATGATTTACTGAGGTTTGCCAACACAGTCAAAGGACCGAGTCGAGCAATTCTGACCTGCAAACACCCAGCATGTCAATGGATGTTATTGCTGCATCATTCTTACTAAGCTTAATACAGCTTTGCTGCTTAATACACCTTTTAACAAGCACCACCACATATTAGTGGGCTGTTGCCAACACTGTACACTGTCAAATTAGTGCTGTTAAACACAAGGTCTTTGTTTACAGTGAGAAAATAAGCTGTTGTTGAACAAACGAGTAGGTAAACATTTACAAAGCTGGAGAGAAGACTGCATATCGAAAGCTGGGGCGAGGGTGGTGCATGCCGTTCTCCTTTAAGAAAAACTAGCACAAAATTATTCCAATGCCATCACTTGAAGTAGAGCGGCTTTTCATGGTTAGTTTTCTTCATGGAACTAAGTGAACTTGAGTGAAGCGCCAGAAGGAGCACTGCTTCCTGAAAATATTGAACTTGAAAGCAAAGATGCTTTCTGTGTAGATAATGGGCTCATTGAACAGACATGCAGATAACACATTTACATGAAGACTGGAGTGAATATAGCACAGCAAAAAGAAGAGGCAGTGCATCGTTACCCTTTGAAGGAAGGTTTGGCTCCTTCATGTATCTGCACTCCTTCACATCCAATCCTCAACAATGGTTCTCTGTGATACCACCAAGAAAGGAAAGCCTCACCTTACATCCCCAACAGGTACAAAACCCTCCAAAGCAACCAGATGCAAAGGGATTGTAAGGCTCCACCAGGAGCTGACTCAGGCGGAGATGAGAGTGAGGAAAGTGGTGGGAAGCTTTGTGCAGTCCCATTTTGCAGCACATCTTTGTGAGCGGCCCGGGTCTGTCTCAAAGCAGTGGTTTTGTCAAGGTCTTATTCAAAGCAGTTTTATATTGCGACCCCATTTAAGTCAATGGGACAAAAAGGAGCAAAGTAAAGCAAATAAGGGGGAGCTGTATTTTTAGCAGGCTGAACTCAGACCTCCTTTAGCCAACACAATTTTGGAATTCAAGTTCAACCCTCTGAGAGACTGTCCACGTGAGGGTATTATCTCAGGGAAGGAAAAGAATCCTGTACTGCTTTTCATGTCCTGAGCTTTACTGCACTGAAAAATGTTTCCTGCCACAGACTGCATCAGGAATAATCAGAAATAATTATAGAACAGGTGAAACCCGAGAAATATATGTACTTAAAATAAAGCTTCATGGACCAATTGCAAAACAAGGCATTCATCCCCTTCATACCACTAAAAATGGATTATATTTAGTGCCAGTCTTGTTCCTGACTTGGAGTTTCTTCTGCTGTTGACTGACTTCGACAAACATCCCATCACATTTTTGAAAAGCAAAGGCTGATATTGCTGTACTGTGTTTCCTGCCACGAGCAGCGCTTTAGCATTACCGATACCCCAGTGCACTATTTCTCATTAATATGGCATTACAAGTCCACATACATGAAGGTATTCTGCTCTGTACAGGTCAAATACAGAAAAAAATGAAGAGGTACCCAAACTCCCTATATTTACAGTGGCACGGACATACATAAAAGGTTTTTCCTGCGGTTGATAGATACATGTGGAATTCCAGACAGGGTAATTGAGAAAAGCATCTGGAAAAGACAAACTTGGTGTGTATGTATGCAGGGGTCAATTTCGGCAATCAAAAGGTTTGGACTATGACTTCTAGTTTATTTATAGACGATAACTTACTGATCTTTGTGAGTATGGAATACCATTAATACAAATCAGCTCATAATGTTTTGGTAGCGACATCAGCCTAATTTGAATTTTATATTGCACCATAGCATTGAATGCTAGACTTGGTTTTTTTAAAGTAATTAATGAGCTAAGCTACCTGAGAGAAAAACAAAATGATGATTATAATTAGAAGTGTTCCATGGCTGCTACCGACTGTTTAGATGTACTTACAGGTAGCATTTCTAATTAAAACCCTCTTGATGCTCAGACATCTCTCTGTTCATTCGTTATTAAAAAAGTGGGGGGTTTTTATGCATTAAGGAATCCCTTAATAGAAAAATAATAGAAAAAGTTACAATGTAATTGCATTCTGTACTATTTGTGGTGTGCAGTTCCTACGAGAAAATGCAGGTGTTAAGTGTAAGAAGTGTCGCAGTGATTTCACTGCTTGGAATATTGCGCCTGGAAAGGACTTTGACTGTAGGCTGGAATTTTCAAAGGAGCCTGGAAGGGTTAGGGAGGATTCGGGGAAAACTGGGTGCCTAACTCCCCAAGGGCCCTATGAAAATTGCATTAGTGTGGGGCGGGGGGGAGGAGAAGTAAATAACAAGTTTTTTTGCTCAGAACCGTGTAAAATCACAGTATGTTGCAAGCAGAGTCCACGATTTTTTTGGAGGAGCCCAGGTCACGTGAATGCCTGCCAAAGGCTTGCAGTGAACAACGTTGATCAACGTTTGCCCAGTCCGAATACATTTTAAGCCACTGCTTTCAAACAAAAATTTCAGTCGTTCATGAAAATGGAATCTGTAATGCTGCAGCAGTGTTCAGTTAGACGAGTTACCAGTTAGATTAGTTACCAGTCAAAAAACTCCACTACTCAAATTTCCAGTGTAAGCTTAAATATTTTACATAACATAAAAGGGAGAAAAGCAGCCCCCCAAACCGCAGGTGTAACCAGATTCACCAAATTCCAGGGCTGGCAGTGAAAGTTTCAGTTATACCAAGGAGATTTCTTCCCGCAATGCCTTCACAAGACTGCGAGTCTTTTCTCCTCCCAGCCTGAGGTCTGCGTCACTTAGTTATGGATGGTTGTCACCGACGCTCGCATTACTGCTGCAGTTATGTTTATGGTTCTGAAGCTCATTAACTTGCACTCATAAACTGGACTAATGGGGTAGCCCTTCTGCAGCTGCACACTGTCATACCTTCCCTGACTGATGCTGCTTATATCACATGAGAGTCTCATCACATCATTTGCATTGTTACCCTTCGTGAGCAATAGCAGGAACGTTAATAAACTCTAGCAGTAGTAAATTCTGCCTCCCACTTTACATCAATGCCAAAAGGTGAGGGGGAAGCTGAAATAAGGTATAATTAAGTCCAGACCTGTATATTTGAAAGAGGAATAGCAGCTTCAGATGATCCCAGGAGCTGGGAGATAATCTGTTTTCCCACCAAAATGCCTTTCCTTTCCTGGCCCAGAATTTTGCTCTGAGTACAAAGGACAAAATACTTCTCTCTTTCTCCAGACTGTACTTTTATAAGAGGGTTTTTTTTATGTAAGAGATTTGTACAATTTCTTGTGTTCAATCACTTCATGATCATTAGGTATGAAGTTTATTTAAAAAAAAAGATTCTGAGGAAACATCTTAAAAGGCTCTTGGAACAACAGATGTGGCTTTGAAGATGAGTCACAGAGTGCAGAATCTGTGCTCGTGTCTCCCAAACCACTGGGAACTTTGTAGCCAAAAAAAAAATTATCACAGTGTGAAGTGAGGGAACCTGTTTGCTTTGATAGTTGATGTCTTGCTGTCCACAGTTTGCACATCGGAGAGTGTTGGGACAGGATCACAGGTACTGGAGTGCCAGAAAAGTCAGATAGAAGGGGAGAAAATAAGGAGAAGAAATGGGTGGAAAAAAACCCTCAATACTGCTCGCTGCAGAGGGAAAAGAACAATGAGTGA
This sequence comes from Bucorvus abyssinicus, assembly GCA_009769605.1. Classification (NCBI taxonomy): domain Eukaryota; kingdom Metazoa; phylum Chordata; class Aves; order Bucerotiformes; family Bucorvidae; genus Bucorvus; species Bucorvus abyssinicus. The sequence goes on from CM020047.1 coordinate 4,372,253, forward strand.
GTAAAGCCACCCTACTAAGTTTGAAGTGCTCTTTTGATATCAAGTATGCCACTTTCTCCTGTGGGAAGAGTGAGGAAAGACGCAGTTCTGATGATTTCTTACTGATTTAGAGGGGTGGGTGTGCAGCTCAATTATCATTAGTTTTGTTTTTCTTCATAAATTACAGCACGTCAAAACTGCTCGCAGCCACTGTAATGAATTCAGGAGTTTGTCTGCTTTGATCCAGGGCAGCATAACCCAGAAGAAGAACTACTTAGACCGGAATTTTTATTAACTCATCTAAATGTTGTGCTTGCTGCTAGAATAGATGTAGAAGGCTGTAGACAGGTGCTCAGATTTATGTTCTTATTGACCATTTTTGACCTGGATTTGGCTACTGAAATTGCAATATTCATAATGTGAAGCCCTTGGCCTGATTTCTGAGATTCTCTCTCTTTTCAGACACATGCAATATGCTTCCTTATTAATCTGGATCACAATGACACTCAGTTTGCAAACAGAGCAGTAAGTTGCTGACCTTCTACGTGATGGTACGCTTGGACACACGTAACAGGGTCACCCTCTTCTGTGCACGTGCATCCAGTGATATATGAGTCTCTAGCGTGAAAAGGCTGGAGTTAAAAATCAAGACTAATAAGGGAATATATTTCTTGTGCATATCTTAAGTTAAGCAGATCTGATGTGAAAAAATCTTCCAGCTGTTTCATTTAAAATAAATGTGTGCAAAATGCAATATGGTCTCCCTGTCATTTACATACTGTGCAATACATGCCCTTTAAAGAAATTAATTAGCCATGCATGACATTTATCTACTGATGTGCGTATCATAACATCATGATGCAGGTAAGATAACTTTTCACTGAACAGAACAAAAACCTCATGCACAGCTGGTGAGTCAATGAAACAGGTACCCGTGATGTACTGCTGTTTGACACCCATCAGCTTCCCGCTATGAATTAGCTATGCAGCGTCTTCCGGCAGTCTCCACAGCCTTACTAAAGCGTTGTACTCTGTAACAACAGAACTGATCTTTAATCTATATATGCTCCCTCAACCAGTCCTCGATCTCCAGCTGATGGCTTAAAAAACAGCAGTGGTAGAGGTAATTTAACATGTTGGAAAAAAGGGAGAAACAACTTCAGGCTGTAACGGTGTAATTGAATCTTTTCAAAATCCTGAGATTATATGATAGGATGTCAGGAATTGACTACAGGCTCAGTATTAGAAGGGAGACTTAATAAAGGGGAATGCCTGCTTCTGGGTCAGATTAGGAGAGAGAGATAAACTTTCCTCTTTCAGTCATGCCAATGAAAACTTCACAAACACCTACGTGTACCAGAGGTAAATGTGAGGTAATCGTCTGCTACCGCTTTTTATATTCTGTTCCTTCCCTGCTTACTGATGAAATAAAAAAAAAGAGGGAAGGAGGCCTGAGCCACAAAGCGAGAGTTCAGATCCAAAGCTTCCTCAAGCGTAAGGATTCGGCCTGGCTTATTACACGGGCTAAAAGTCATGAAATTTGAATGGACTTTCCAAGGTTAAAAGATGTCAGGTTTCAGGCCAATCTTTAGTAAAAAAGTTCCAAAGGCATGGAGGGAGGTTGTGGAATAGCGGGTAGCGGGTGAAGGAGAAGCTGTTCTATTATGCACTATTCTGTGGCCAAGCGCTCTCTATCTTACTTTATGTTTTCTCTTGAAGCACCTTAATATCCACGGCTGTGTGTGAGCAATGGCAAAGGGCACAATGGCAGCTGCAACTGTGAGCGCCAATGAACTACCAGAATTTCACTCCTCACTCCACAGAGTGCGCTGGACTGCTCATGCATAGAAGTCTCTGTGAAATTGAATTCTGCTCTGAAATTCACTGCATAAAAAGGAGATTTGTTCCTCAGCCCTCCACATCACCGTCTTATCTCCATTCTGCATGAAATCCAGGGAAGCAGGCTGCCTTACTCAGACCAAAATGACAGCAGGTGATGCTCACCTTATCATTGGGATGTTCATACTGATCCTAACAAAAAATAGTCCTAGTTCTAGGACTAGGGATAGGAAACAGTTCTAGGGAACTTTTTGTCTTTTTTTTTGCAAGCAGCTAGGTTTAAATCCAGATCTGTGACACAAAAGCAACGTCAAACATAAACCAGGTTCTGCCTCCCATGACTGCTTCAGCATACAGGTGTGTATGCACCTCGTCCTTCATTTCAGAACTACCTTTGAGAAGACCTTTGAGTTTAGAGAATCATGCTACGAAGGAAGATGTAAATCTAGGTATTAAAAATATGCCATTGAAATACAATTCTCTAGATTATGGCATTCAGTTTAACAACAAAAAAATCACTATGGAGAAATGATACCCATAATTGAAACTAGTAAAGGAAGCTTATTATTCTGATAACTGCGGGGCAAGGCCAAGGTAAAAGCCAGTTCATTTATTTTCCATTCTTCTGAGCCAGCTGAAATTCAGAGTCCTGCTTTTCACGAGCAGACCCAAAGAAGTCAGCAAGAGGAACTCCTCTTTGAAATTATTTTTCATCCAAGGCAGCACTGAATTACATCTTCCATGACACCACAGAGCCGTGCTAATAACAGAATTCAATGTAAGATCCCTACGCTGCTCATTTCCTGGAGAGCTTCTTTCAGTGAGCAGCAAGCAGCTACAGAAAAAGAGCATAAGCTTCTTTTGTATTACAGCTAATGAATCCTAGAAACTATGCACCGTGTTCTTAAGTGGATTTCTAAGATACATTGAAAAGTTCTTGGAGAGTAAATGAAGCATACACCAAGATGACAATACCCACCAGAACAGATATCACAGCCGGCCATTAAACACTTACGGAGACAGAAGTTGAAAGACAAAGCATTCGTATGACATTTTTGTAAGGAAGGCGGAGCGGGATTTAAAATAGTTAACTATTCAGTAATGAAGCAAAGCATTTGTTTGTCATCGACTTCATGACAGCTGCTGTCATGGGCATTAGCGAGCTTTGCCAGAAATTCCAGAGAAAGGCAGTGAGGCATCACTCTCATTGTGGGAAAAGTTTGCAGTGGGAAAAGTTTTCCTCAGTTTGTTAATGTTTGCCTGATGCTGTCCGCAAAATTAACTACAGCGGGGAAAAAAACCCAACAAATCTCCGTGTGTGTACACGTAACTATGAGATTTGCACACCCAGTCGAGCAGCTACAGATCCCAGGGTTCTTCCTCTGCAGAAATGAAAGTATGAGGCACTTCCCAAGAGAAGAACATCACTGCTAGTACTGTAACCACACAAACCTTATTGCCAGAACTAATATTCCTTTGTTAGACTAAATGTGGGAAATGGGGAGTGAGAGGGGAGATGTTTCTGGAATATTCCTTCTTCAGGTTCAATCCTTAGGCCTTAATAGCTGTCGGTTTGTCTGTTTGTTTTTTCTGTATACTGGTTAAACTATCACAAGTTACTAGCACTCCCTACAAGAGCAGGAGTGTATCTTCCAAATCTGCTCTCTTCTGCCAAGTGTCATCCCCTAAAATCTCTGTTTATGCATGTGCTGGCTCTGCTCAATGCAGCAAGATGTAAAGGGCTTCCACCCTTTCCTTGTGCTGGCTACAGCAGTACCAAACATTAGATCTGAGAGAAAAAGTCCCTCTAGCAGAGCCCGAGCAGCGCAGGGAGAAGAAGAAAACGGCTGCAGTGGAATTCTCAAGGATGGGAGCAGAGAGAGATGAGGACCCCGGGGGAAAGGGATAGGTTCTGATGCGGATTCCACTGCATAATCGTTCGGTGGACCTCTGCAAGCCATTTGGAAACAGGACCTAAATATAAAATAACACGGCAGTCTGGAACAGAAGAATATGGTTTCAAATAGCATTTGTAACCACACTGGAGCAGATATTTTTTGTAATAGAGCGCAGCATGGATCCACTATATACGGGTGCTCTGGGTGAGATAAGTAACGCTTCCGAAGGATCCCCTAAGAGTTTCATAGATGGCATTTTATCGCTATCATCATCTGTATTAGTTCCCAAAAGCCGCAGCCATAGATCACAATCCCAAAGTGCAAAGCCTTGCACAAAAGGGCCATGACAAACCTGTGTCTGTGCGTCACACAGCTTACAACCCCCGTCGCAGATAAACTCCTTTCCACAGCTCTAATCTGTTCCGCAGCCATTTTTACAGGACCGTGACGGAGATACAAGGAACTTTCTGCAACAATACAGGAGTTACACTGGCGTGGTCCACGGACGCTGTAAAAGGTCCCGATTATGACCTGCTTGCACAATACAGCACACAGAAAAATCTCAGAAGCTATAGAGGAGGCAGGTTATACCCAGCACATCCATCAGCAGCAGAAGCCAGAACAAGCAGATTACCAGCAACAGCAGCATATATTGTAACATATCTCGCCTTTTCTGTCACTAAGCCATATGAAGCATTTGCTGTAGAATTCTTCTTACATCTCTTCTGTTGATAAGCTACTTAGCAAGGTAGAGTCGTAGCTAGTCTGAGTACTGTGTGAGAAATGCGATGTGCTATTTCTCTGTGCCACTGTGATATTTGGTTGCCTCTTTCCAGGCACTTTTTGTGAATTGCAGCTGCTATCTCAAAGCTAAATCCTTTGGCCCATACACCGGTCAAAAAAGGCCCTGAATGTAGAAGCATCTCCTGAAAAGAAGCGTAAAACATTTTCTCTTAGTTTGCATGTCAGAGCAAGAGAAGGAATTTGGTATCTCTAAACAAATTCCCTCTGAACCGCACAATGAAGCAATAAGATTCTGCTGTGCTCAAGTTTGATAAATGACTTATTAATACAATCAACTCCCTTACATAAAATCTATTTCTGAAGAAGAAAGTTCATGGAAATATATCGGCACTGTTCCGGTGGCCGTATGACAGATATTTCACTGAGCAGCCAGTATCTTGCAATTATTTTCTACTGTAAATCTTTTGACAGCCTAAAATAACTCAATCAGAGGTTTTTCAGCCACTAAGTTTATAATTTCGAGGTTTCCCCCTCTTCTAATCAGCAGTTATAACCTACTGATCTTCCTTCAAAAAGAGCTGGTGATGATCAGTGTTTATTCCAAACCATTTAAGAAGGCAGCTGTTTATTAAAGTGCCAGCAGCTATGATTGATTTCTGATGCTCGTGAGTGCATCTGTTTTCTAGTTAATGACATCATTGCAAGCAAACAGATACGGCAAGCTGGGGCTCTAATGGAGAACTAAAGAAGCCATGCCTTCTCTATAAAAAATAAATCTATTTCAGTCAGGAAAAAATCTATTAATGTGTCAAATGTTCAAGTTACATTCATGCCAATTGGCATCCTTAGATGCAACTGGCATTTCCTCAAAAGGAATCTGTGGGTTAACAGTGTTTATATTAAAATCTCTAAAGAGGACATCTGTTAGTTGAAATTCCAAAAGTGGTGACTGATCTATGATGTAGTAAATCACATCTGTACAGGGAAAAAAGAGGACAGAACTACAATGAAACTAACATCTGTCATCAGGCAAATACAGACCATGATAGTGAATGAAAAATGCAAGTATTTCCAGTTGGGAGGGCTCCCCTTAATTCTCCCTTTTTTGTGGTGTTTGAGATAAGGAATAAAAATGAGTATACTCCAGGCTCCACTGAAACTTGCAAAAGTAATAGCATTTTAAACCTCATTTCTTAGGTCGGAATTCCCAGCTGGTGTAAACTAGCCCACTTTTTACTGGCTTTAGCTTCTCCTGCCACCTCAAGAACGCACTGCAGACCATAGCGCTGTCAAGAAGCACTGATGTTATCTCCTTTTAAGAGTCTCCTTTTAATACTGCTTTACTATTGTTAAAGAAAATACAAAGAGCGTACATAACCCTTTCCTTTGCAATTCCTGGTATGCAAACAGGGGTACGGAGCTAAGAGCACTGCTACTCCTACCTGCCTGCTCCTGGAAATCTCTAGGAAATGTTTTAAATTTTATGACAAATAACACTTGATGTGCTCAGAGAAGAAGGCCATGACTCGGGAACCCTGAATTGTGAAGTGTCTACCCCGACCAGAGCGTTAGCTCAAGAGCCAGAGTACTGAGCTCACCCTTGCGAGGAGTTCTGCCTCCTGCTGCCACATGCCTTGCTTGGTGTTGGCCCAGCTTAATCTTTTGGCATTCCCTCAGAAGTCCCTTACGTGTCTGTCTCTTCAGGATATGCTTCTTTCAGTGCACGTGCATTTTTCTTGACTCTGCATATTGAGTTGGAATTGAATGAGAGGCACTAGACCTGAAAGGACCAGCCATTTAAAATTCTGCAGACAGAAAAAATATATATAAAAAAATAATCGGAAATAGTGAAATCACAGTTTGAGGTCTGAAATGAAGCCTTCAAGTTTCTTGGATTTTGAGTCCTTTTCTCCTCTTCCCTGGCTCTTTACCTGAGAAACAGTGGCTTCTGAAATTTGGAAACATTATTTTGTGTCTTTCTCCCTGTTATTTCATGGTCTATGCTTTTCTTTCCACCCGAATTCTTCCTCTGGAGCACTAGGGAACATCACTGTTCTCTTTACAGAAAGCAGGAGATCACCTATTCAAAGCTTCATGAGTCTCCTCATTCAAGTTTAAAGCTTTAGCTTTGGATCTAAACTCAACCCTACCCAGCCAGTTTTCATCCTTTCCTATTTTCTAACTTTTCTCTCATATAATAACTCCGTGTCCCATTCCCTTTCCTAGCTTCCTTCATCAATGCACTCCAACTACTAGTGTGTGATTCCCTATTTCCTCGCATCTTGAGATCATTAGTAAAGCGTATTAGAAAGAGCAGAAGGCACTGGCAAGTCATTTGACTGCAATAAACTATCCACGGTGAAGCCTGTGGATGGGAACTTTTTGGTTGAGCTCGTCAATCTCCTCACCTTGACCTAAAGAGGCTGCCTGCAGCAGAGTTCCGTCCAAAGCTGGCAGAAGCACCACATACTCATGGGCACCGGAGAGCTTGGAGTTAGATCTCACTATCGCTCCATGTAACAATCTGAAACCTGTGGACACCTGAACTTATCAACGGCTCCACAATCGTTCACAATCAGTAGTGGGATAACAGGACTCCATTTGCTTCAGAGACAGATGTTGTGTAGTGTTATTAATATTCAGTGTAGCTTGCTGATGCGTAAAACCCATCACGCACCTTAGACTGAAACGCTTCCACGAGTTCCACAGACTGACATTTGTAAGCCTCGATACTTATTTCAGTTTGCAAATAGGGAAATAAACCTAGGGAGATGCCTAAGAAATCTCACCCTGTGTCTTCAGTGAATTTTGAGACATGAAATATCCTTTCCTCTGATTACAGTGGAAATATTTAAAATGGAGGGGAAATAATTTTGCAGTAGGTTTTGATAATCCATACTTACTAGCAAATCAGTGTAGTCATTTTGCAATGTTTGATACCGTTTCATTATATTAATTAGACAACATATTTTATAATGAAAACAAGCTTCTTACAGCTTTGGAATAAGGAAAAAATTAGAGTTGCTTTCTCATGACTTTTCTTTTTTCAGGTATTTTTTATTTTTTTCTTCATGAATCTTAGGGGAGAAATGCTAAACCTTGACCTTTCCTACAACAGCTTAGCGCATTGTGCTGCCCTTACTCCACGGGTAAGTGCTTTTCTAAGCATCCCTGATGCTGAATTTGATATCCTAAACATTTTCATTAAACTCATTCTTTTGGGCATGCATTATCACTTCAGGTAGCCAAGCAGCAAGTGAACTTCCCGCTGTGATTATACTCAGCAAGCCATCCAATGTATTCAGGATACATGCGGCAATTATGCAAACGGAGGCGCACCGAAGCAGACCCCTCTTAAAGGTGGTGGGGAGGAACATATTGCGCGAGTTACGACTGGGGAATTATCCAGCAGCAGAAACAGCAATAGCACTAAAGCTGGTTAGATCATTTGAGAAATTATATCGGAAGTTTTTAAATCTTGTCATTTCACTGCCCTCATTTCTCAACAAACCTAAGACCTGGTTTATGGGTAATGTACACCCAAACGGGTTGGCACAGAGTGAGATGTTACTCCAGGTAAGTGCTAAGGAGCACGGGAAGCTTCTGCAGAGCAGATGACAGGCGTTGCATTGACACACGGCTTTGCCCAATGGTAGTCAACAGACTTATAACACCAGAGGGACAGAAATGACTTCAGGGGACTGCAGGGACTGACCTATGGGAAACACGTCCCATTAATTCTGCTGCTCAGAGGACAATTTAGGGTTTCGTTTAATTTTTGTCTCATTCTCAGATGACATATGGCTATGGTTTCTAAATAGAGCCTGCATTTAAACACTGACTGTGTAAAGAGCAAACACACCCATTATGTCAAAGCTTTAGGGAGGATCATTTTGCTGCCCAGTTTCCTCTGATTCTGAGGTGGGGAATTGCCAACTGTCCTTAAGCAGCTGACCAGGGGATCCGAACAGACGTGTTCAGCACTAGCACACTGTACACTTTCAATGCTGTGACTTGAACGAGAGAATAGGATGGAATATATTATTTCTGCAGCCATCAAATTAGCAATAGCTTGCTGAGGCTTTTGTAATTCCTAACAAAGAGAACAAGTTCAAGATGAGAAGAAAAATGTACAACAAGGTAAATGCATGAGTCTGATCCCTAAAGCACCTAGCGCCATATGCACATGTTTGTGAGGGATTCTGCTTCAGTGAACAACTCGAACAACACATAATTTCTCTGATCCTGTTTGATCCCGGGAGAAACACTTGCAGGTCGCTGTTTAAATGAGGAGAAAATTGGTTATAAATCAACTTAATTTTCAAATGTATTAATCCAAAGAGAACCCAATTTTGTGTGAAATGGTAGCATTTAGAAATGAGTATAAGAAAACCTCGGTAAGAAAACCCCTTGACTTTAATCTTAGCTAGCATCCAAATTTTAAACTAAAATGATATCATCTCTCTCATTTTTCAGGTCTCCAAATTTCAGCAGTGATACAGATCATGAAGGCATAATTAATCATAAACAAATTGTTTATATTTATCAAAACCTAGGTACGATGGAATAGCTGTTACTTTTAATTTCTGAGGCCTCGTATTTGTTCTGAAAGGAAATGGTTTTCACTCAGAGCAAGGTGACGTGGTTGCATTAATGCCACAATTTTTAACTAGCAAGGATAAAGGTTTGAATTTAATGATATACTACATTTTTCTCTCTGTTCTGCCATGTACTTGCCAAAAGAAAAACAAACTTGCAAATGTGTCCTGCACTGGAATGCAGCAATACTCATCCCCCACTCCTCTCCCCAAGGAACTTGATAACAGTTGTACTCCAAAAGGTTTTTGCTTACATCACAAACTACTGCACAACTCATCACACTCAATCTGTGCTCAAAAAAAAAAAAAAGAGCTGCTTTGATATGTCTACAGAGCTTCTCCTTCTGCTTCCTTTCTGTGGCATAAGTGGAGACGCAGCAGCAGAAGTTTTCTGACTAAGATCCTAGAGTTGTCCATTCAGTTATTGATAGAATTTTTCCCAAGAAGAATTCACTGAGGGGGCTAATCCTGCAAAGCGCTAGCTCTAGTGAAGTGGAGCGAGCTTGCCAGGGATGCTCAGCGTCTCACAGGCTATACAGCAACTGACAGCGCAACAACTGAATGACTTCAAGGTCAGAGAAACGCAGAGAACTTAAATCTCTGCATGCTTCTGACATCAGCTGTGCAGAGTGCCTATATTTCACATTAGAAGTTGCCACATCGTTTTTGTAACAATTTTTGGAAAATACAGAAAAAGTATCAGCAAAAAAACAAAGCAAATAAGCTTCAAAGACAAGAAACTTAAGATTGTGGTAAATAGATACTAAATCCTAGACAATTTGGACTATATGGCTTTCTCATTAGCTGGAGGACAAATTCTCCTCTCCTATGCTGGTAGAGCTGTTACCAAGTTAATGAGTGAGGTCTGGTCCAACCGGCTCACTGCAGCCAGCATTTTTATACAGCAGCATGTAACACCCTGGCACTTAGCAGTGTGCTTTTATCTCTAAACCTAACAGCATCTTAAAAATATTCCTAAACCAACAAACCAACCAACCCATATGAAAAACCCAAACCGGTATTGCAGTGATGGACGTCTGAACCCATCAGTAGTCTTGTCTTCCCTGAGGCAGAAGGTCCAGTGATTAAAGCACGCACATAAGGCTAAAAATCTCATCTCATCTCACCACTGATGTACCGTGTGACCCTCCGCACCTCCCTTCAAGCAAATTATGTAGTTCCTGTCACCTTTTTTTTTTTACCACATGGTCAGGAAAGTACCATTCCCATGTTTCTCTAGCTCATACAAATTGTGAGAACCAATTACTGTTTGTGAAATGCTTTGAATACATATTATCTGAGCACGACCAAGGAAAAGAACGGTAATTATTCATAGCTTTCATTTTCCAGCACAGTTAAAACAATTTTCTGTGCCTCAGCTAAAGCAATCACACCCAAACCTGATCTCCCTGAAACCCCGTCTCTCAACATGCAAACATTATAGTGCCAATGTGTAAAACAGACCAGACAAGTCGGAGTGTCTTTAGTAAATATGCTGGCTGTTAGATAAGTTGCATTACAAGTATTTTCTTGAGCATTTGCATTTACAACACTTTCATCTAATTCAAGCCATTCAAATACATCTTGTCTAGTGTCCTTTGGATAATGATGCCCATCAAAGTATGCTAAACCCTTGAAAGGGCAAGATCTTCCTTTCTGAAGGAGAGAGGAATGTATACACATCTACATTTATACATGCATGTATATAAAACACTCACAGATATAAGTAAGGTTATAAAACCATGAGTGGTACAGAGAAATCAGGTATCTATAGTAACAAGATGCTGGTATTCTGATGTCACTGCACTTTCTCATAATAGGACCATTAATGAAATAGTTGTTTGATGTTCCATCGCATATAATGATAGCTTTTTGTGCCGTAAGTAGACAGCCATACAGATGTGTGCAGATACATTGTTATTGCCAAAAAAAATCGTCAGCAGGGCCATTAGAAAAACCCATCATTCCGTCCTCACTTCCTTGATATATAGATGAAATATTCCCAAGGCACATTCAATATCAAAAATACCTGCAATTTTAAGAATGTTATGGTTTCCCATATGCTGTAATGTAAAAAAATCTAAAAATTGTTAAAGTGATAGCAAGATTTTATTTGAAATACAGAATGAGAATTGTCGGATGAGGATAACGACATCCCATCACATTCTAGGACCCACCACACAAACCTGTGGATCCTGGAATTCTCTCTCATTCCCTGGAAACTTGTACTTCACTGGCATAAAATTATTTGTTTGGGGTTTTTTTTATCACATAAGGAGTGTGGTTTGGGTAGGGATTATTCATTACAATTTTTTTTTATATTAAAATTGCTCTTGCTGCTTCTTCCTATGCCACCACTGCTTTATTCCTCAGCAGATAAAGCAAAATCCACTCACATTTGGACAAATACACTTGGCTGATCAGACTGTCTCATCCTTGTCTGGCAGGAATTTACATGTCGCAACACAAAGATCTTCCTCTCTTTGTTTTGGTTGTAAAGTAGAGGGGAAAAAAAGTTTTAAAGCTTCAGATGTGAAGGTGGAATAAGGTTCTCTGCGGCTCATTTGTACCAACACACATTAACGAAGTGTTTAAGGGTGGGCTCATTTCCACTCTTCTACACTCCAAGGCCTAATGCTGTAATTTTTCAAAGAGAAGGAGCTTCCTGCTGTTCTCAAGCCCTACTCCTGAGCAGCTCATTAGGTGGTTACGACAGCTATTCCGACATGTAAAGCATGGCAGCATCCTATCCTCCTCTTCAGCTGGACTTAGAACTTCTGTGACAGGCAGTGACTTCTTTGAAAATATTACTACTATGATTTTAGGGCTGTTTTAAAGAAATGATAGTTTGGAAATTATATTAGCTGCAGATGGTGACTTATAAGGGGTCATGCACATGATATAATAAACTGCCTGTAACAAACAACTGATTTGTGTCCTATTTTCCAAACATGTTTATAAGGAAGGCTTCACTCTGGCTCTGAAATTTCACTTTGATTTTTAAACTAATACTACTCAGCAACACTAAAGCTTCCAAAAATCGTAGCAGCATCTTGAAAACAAAAGCTGACATATTCAGATATCTACAGAAAGATATAAACAAACACCCTCAGAGACTGAGCAAAACCCGTCCATACAACTCACACAAGGGTGTTCCAAGGAAAATGACATTTAAGTGAAGTACAGTGTGTATGCTGTCCCCTTCAGTCTCAGACTCATACATCCTCAGAAGTGCTGCACTTCTGCCTGTTATCCCTACGTATTCTCTTCCTCACCCACCCTGTAACTGCAAGCACATTTTTCAGTAATATGGCTCTTAAATGTAATGCTCTGAATAGACTGGTCAGCACGGAAGAGCACTGAAACCCTTCCAGTTTGCACGTATTGATCAAATCCCAAAAAAGGATCCAGACCACATCCCAGAGGCAGCCACCTACCCTATGACACAAGGAGACACAAGAGAGCAGGAGGGGGCAACCAAAGGGGCTGCCCACCCTCAGAGCCTTTCACTGAGGGTGCTTAGGGGTTAATGGCTGGAGCACTGCCTGGAGATTTGGTAGCTGGCTGTCTTCTGTTCCTGGTATGAAATACGTTCTCCTCTATTTCCTACTTACTTCTCCAAGGTTGGACTAAGAGCTCTATCACACAAGCCAGAGATGTACTTCGCATCCACCAGTGCTGTCCAAGGAGGCTGCAGTTCCTCACGCCGCTCCTCACAATCCCTTCTTATCCTGTGTATTTTGCTCAAGAGTACCCTATTGTATTTGTATTGGGTAGAAAATTCATTATTGAAGAGTGTTACAGATACTGAAATTAATGCTTACTGATTTTTTTAGGAGGACGCACTTTCTGTTCAATGTTCTACTGCACGTATGTGTAAATATTTCTGCAGGAAAAAAGGTAGTGACCATGTTGCCAAAGCAAAAATACATGCAGAGCTTTTCTAACAAAGCAGAAGATGGATGACTTCCTATGTAAAAGACATCCTTACTAAGGACATTTTCACCTTGAATCCCATCAGCCATCACTTGCAGACAAATTCTGTTATTGTTTGTGTGCACTCAAACAGCAAAGGATGTTTTACACAGCTACAGTTTTATAACTGTTTGCCCTTGGCCTAAGCCCACTGGAATAAGCAGAACTAGTAAACATTCTGCACAAACACTGCTTTTCTTTTGTTATCTGAATTTAAGATGTAATGAGTCAATTTTTTTCTGAGTAATTACAAACCATTCTAAGTTTTCAAACCTTTATGACATAAAGCAAAATATGACTTACAGCACAGAAATAATAATAAAAGCTCTCTAAAAATTTATGGCTTCCTGCATGTTGTAAAAATGCCTCACACGTTCATTTCTTTCTCCCACTAGAAAATTATTTCCAGGGTATGCTTTAATGAATCTGGAGATGGTTTCAGCACCTAGATTGTTGAGAGGTAAAACTGTTATTTTTCCTGTTGAAGCAACTTGGAAGCTTTCATCCATTTAGTAGCTGGAACATTTTCAGACACAAAGCGAAAAGCTACTCTTTCTGTATAAAAAGGGAAAATTAAAATCACTGTTTGTGCTACATTTTTTATTTCTCAAATATGGCTAATTAAAAAAAAGGAAGGGGGGTGTGAAGAAAAGCCCCAACCTATCCAGAGTACTGAATCTGGAATACAGAATTAGTGTCAATAGAGAAAACCTAGAGAACTACAATTAATTGTAGCCCAACTTAACGCATCTTTAGAGTGACCGGGATAGACCCCATTAAATAATACTTCGTCTGTAGCCTGAAAGCCACAGCAGAGGGTCTAGTGAATAACAACTCAAATTCACCTATCTAAAAACTTGTTTAATCCAGGCACAGACCTTTTTCCCACCTGTAAGTACAAGGACAGGCACCTCTGTCCAAAGCAGAGTCTTGGGTGTCCTTGCAGAATGCAGAACAATGCAGCGCAGAAGTGGGTCATGCGTAAGTGCTGGTCTCAGTACGCTTGTGAGCGTTTGAGGAACTGAGTAACCAGCTGCCGCTCCGACGGAACCGAGGTGGAAGAAAAGAAAGTCAGAGGGACAGTGTGCGAGTCTGTCTGACCCTGGTCACAGGTGACCGGCCGTAAGAACGTTTCCCGAGCAGCAGCCCATGCTATGAGACTGTGGCTTTCATGTTCTCCAGATCGTGAGTCCGCACGCGGGTGAGGTTGCAGCGGGGTCACACTATTCCATACAGGCTGTGAGCATTATGGTCACAGTCAGTACTGTACCCAATGCACACAGGGCATTCTAATGCCTAGGATAGTGTAGACAAAAAGTGACAAAACCCTATTGAAATATTCTGTTGAGTTTCACTTGCATTTGCAAAAGTTTTCAATTATTTTATGAGTTATAAAAAAATTAAATTAAGATTCCCAAAGGGCAACTCCTATATTACACTTTTACTGCATAATGAAGAATTCCAGATTAATAACTTTCACCAGCACTAAGTTCAGTTTATCTCCTTATGCATTTTCCTAAATTCCATACACAGCAAATAGCTATTATAATTATCTCTGTGGCGATTAATTGTTATTAAGGCTTTACTCAGTTCTGTCATGAAATGCAAAGATCGTCTTGGAGTTGAAGCAGAAATAAATCACCAGCATTACATTTCATGTCATCTCAGGTTTCTGTGACATCTCTGAACTGACATAGGGGATATGAAACCGAAATGTTGTCTGAGAGTAGTTTATTGCTGAGAAGCTCCTTGTTGCATCTTTAATTTCTGCTTCCAAACATTTTTTTTTCCCCCAGAGAGTTAAATAATGTGATATCAAGAACACTGCAGTCCAGCTTTTCAAACAGGGCTGCTTCTGGGCTGATGCACGTTCTTCTGGATGTCTGGTCTAAACTGGGCAACGCTTCTTGCCCTCTTCCCTAACTTGCTTGCGTAATTCAGATCCCATGTCCACACTGAGATTGTTCTGCGGATCAAAGCCAGGTGTGCTCTAAAGTCGGCTGCTCACAGAAAGCAACAAAGAGCTGAACTCCTGGCAAGGGAACTGGTAGTAGCCTGTGCTCCCAAAGCTATCATCTCAAACAAATGATATTTCTCCCCATCAACATTATTAAAGCCTTTGTGTCCTCTGAGCTATTTATCATTGTCTGCCTTCCTTTTCTCATATCACACATCTTGGTCTAACCAAATTCTTAACATTAAGCATCTCTCATGAGGCAGCGGTTACAGCCTTCCTGTCTTTTCCAGCTATACACACATAATTAATATAATAATAATAAAAAATAACTGTGTGCGGCTGGATGAATTATTCATCAGTGAATATACCAAACTGCTTGACATTATCTCATCTTCATATATATCCAGAAAGATGACTAGGTATCTTTGAAAGTCATTTTTCTATTAGATGGAAGAGTGCGGGTTTTGAGGGGTGCCCAGTGAAGCACATTTGCAGAATGCAATGCACACTTACCCAAACCCCGCACAAATTCTGCCAGACCACAGAGCTGAGTACGTGCACAGTAGCCTTCGCACATGCTACCACAGGAGACAGGCGTGCACATTGCCCCCAAATACAGATTAATTAGTAAAACTGTGCAGATACGCCCACTTCCATTTCTTCTTCCACGTACACTACTTTGCCTGACAACTTACCAATGTTTTATAGATAACTACTCGCTTCCCTCCTTTCTGCAGAACTGCAATTTTGGAAACTGCCTAAGTAAGTGATTTTTTTTTTTCCTGTTCCATTATACTGGGATCATTTTAACAGAGTAGAAGAAAATGCCACATAATACATTCTCCCTTATTCTTACACTTTAAATACAATTTATAGTCAAAACGTGAATCTAAAAATGGACTCATGGGACCAAAGTCTCAGACACCGTAAACTGGCACAGATTTATTCTCTTCAGCAGAACTAGAGTCTACAGCTGAAGAATTTGGCATAGAAGCTTTATATCAATGAATTCACTTAAAACTGCAATAGTTTCCAAGGAAAAAGCTTTCCTGCTTACCAGCCTGACAAACAACTTGGAAATTTAATGTCACTGTCCCTGATATTGTGTAAGCAGCTATAAATGATTCTGTAATTAAAACAATTAACAATTCCACTAGCGGTGTATAACCCAGATTCAAAGTAGACCCCACACACAGAGCTAAATATGCTCCCGTGTTTGCAGGTCCTTGTTTTGCACATTAAACCACGCAGAGACAACAGTGAATTCAGGCAGCTATTTACCCTGGTACACCAGAAAATTGACCACTAATGTTATGGACTTGACTCCAGACCGTAACTGTACTTCTTGAGTTTTTAATCCCTAATTTCTCTAGACTTAAGAAATGATTTATTTCTGTCCTGCAGACCTCCCACAATATTTACAGTTGTCCTCCAGAAAAGACAGCAAGAAAAAAACAGCCCTTCTAGTGAGCGGCCACGACAACGCAATAGCAGTGCTACAGATGGTGGTAGAGAAAACAAAGACAGCGACCACGCTGTGGGATGCAGTCTTCTGAAAAATAAAATAAGTCCTGCTTAGATCTGCTGGACAAGTGGATAAAGCTGTCTGGCCACCAAAATGAATAACCCGATGGAGAATAAGAGACAGCTCAAGGTCGCTGAGGCAGCTGTGGCTTTGACCACGCCTCTGAGCAAATCTGGTACATCTCTCTAGTTCTGGCTTTTAAGCAAGATGTGTGCTACAGACAGTGACCTGCTTTGAGAACGGTTCTGACTTGCACTCTTAGCTAATAAGTTTCTATCTTCTCAGTAACAGAATACAGAGAGCAATTTTGTTAAATAATTCTGAAAAAGTCAAGTGCATTTTTACATCTTTCTCGTTTCCACAAAATGGGATCCACCTAGAGCTCTGAACCTCTGGACTTCTAATTACAGACCTCTAGTATCAACACACAGGAAAAGCAGGTGGAATTATCTAGGTCAAATCATTTTCCACCGTATGCTAGTGATGCCAGTGATATCTTTAAGTGATGTAAACCAGTGCAGCTCCACCGATGGCAATGGTTCTGAAGGGAGATGAGGGCTGTACAACGCTCTGCTGACAGACCAGAGGATGTGTTACTGTTTAGAAAGTTAACTGGGTAACTTGGGGGGTGACTGTACTCTTTTAGCATTGCTGACTGTTTCGGAGGCTCTTCTAGCATGACTTATCATAACAAACTGTTCTGTTTATTAATAATTGCCCTTATTACTATAGAAACAAGCAGAACAAACAGAAATTACCTGTAATTTTCCATTGCTGAAGTTCAAATGCATGATCGTGCTACTGAAGTAAATCCCTAGGAAAATTTGAAAAATTATATAATTATCTCCAAAATGTACTAATAGCCCTAAAGCAAATGGCTTTTTATTGCATTTGTTACTTGTGACCTCTTAGCTCAATAATTCAGGAGAAGGTGACTGCAACCACTTTCAATCTAATGGAAGGGGTAAATGCAGTTTGATTTGTGGGTATTTCTGGCAATCTCAAATAGTATTTCTCTAAAACAGAGAAGCGATACTAGAGAGAAAGATGCACAGCCAAAATACTGTGTAGCCGCAGGAAAACATGAGGTTACTGCTTTGCTGCAAAGCAAAGAGGCATGAGCACGGAGTGACAGCTCAGTGTGAAAAAGACTTTGCACATTCTTTAGAAAGAAAAAAAATATCCCAAAGCATACTTGATTTATTAATAATTGATAATCAATACGAACAATCACTGGTAACCAATAATTAATTGGTTCTTCTGATGGAAGCGATTCAGAGAGGCCCAAATCCCCTTATTCCCAACTTCTACTAAAAGGCACCATCACAGAAATGTGACATTTTAAGCCCTGCCCAACACACAGAACGTTCTCCACGCTCACTTACTGAAGAGATCTACAAGTCAGCAGCCTTCACCCACAAAAGATCTCGTCCCAATGAGATTTTGGCACAAGGATTAGATCTTCCTCTGACACCTTATTGCTACCACCAGTTTGGCAGCACAGACTTGACCCAGTAACCCTGTTTGGTTTTACTTGACCATCAACCCAGCGTGCCGTTTTGCATGGCCCTCAGAGCACCTGTGCACGCGTGTATCACCGAAGATGTGAGAAAGCTCTACATTTGTTGGTTCCTTTAGACTATACTTGCTAGCCTCCTTACTCATGTTGTACTACCACCTTCTCCATGTCTTGCAGTTCATAACCTCCAGGTAAGGTTAGTTTATCTTTCCTCACAAATACTGCTTTTTCTGCCCCTGCAAATTTCTGTTTCTATAAACTCCATCAAATAATCTGGCTATTTTGGGTTTCAGTTGCTTAAAAAGACTCTGGTAACACATACCCAGCAGACATCTTCCTTTGTAATGGGTTTCATCTGCCCTCAGATCTTTTCATTAAACAGTTTGCTCTCTGATGGGGAGAGGACCAGACAGGGAAGAAATTGATTTTAGAATTCATCATTAAATGCCCTTGGGGTTTTTCCCTTTTCTTCCCCCCTTTGTTTTTGTAATAACAATATGGCATTTTCTGCAGACAGAATCAAAGAGGGAACTTCAGAGAAGTCAGATCATTGGAGGGTTGGTGTCTATATGTATGTTTTAATGCTTGAAACTTTATTATATAAGGTATTTTCTGGGAACTCTTCATGAAAACTGATTTTTCAGTGCACAAAAATATCCCACATTCATGCCCATACTAAGAGGGGGATTTTGTTAAGTGCTCTTGAAGCGTATAGGCTGGGATGGCCTTTTCATCTCTACTGGTTGTCAGGTCAACTGCCTTACTGCAGTGCTACTGTGGACTCCTAGGAGCATTTTCAGCTTTATGAACGAACTGATATAAAACATGTTAAGTTTGACCCTGCAATTATGTTGCATTGAGCAGGATCAGCACAGTTATTGCCTCTTGCAATCTTCCCTTTGTCGGTTCAAATGCAAAGAGTGCCGCTAAACATCTATGGCAACCAAGTAATCGTTCAGCTTCAACATTCAATTTTTAACCTAACTGTTCCAGTAAATAAGTCCAGGGACTGCCATTTAAGTAATGAGACAGCTGTCAATGGCATGGATGTGTTATAATCACTCAAACTACATGGAGGACAGAGGGATCGGCAGAATGTCTAAGCTAATTTTATAAAGATCCCACTGTCCTCGATGTTAAAGAAGTCTCGTGGGAAGCACTCGCTTCTGTTTTGCCTAACGCAGTATAGGTGTGTCCCATCATAGACATTTCTTGGGTTTGCAATTTCGGATAAACATTAGCAAGTACATGTAAATGTGCATAGGAAATGGAGTTTCCCACCACCGACAAAACATTTGCCTGGAGAAACAGAGTCAGACACTGTGAGAAGCAGCTCTCTGTGCCGCAGACCGAAAAGCCTGATCTGGCACAGTCTGGACAACCTCCAGAACAGCTGAAGCTAACGGAAGCAGAGAGAACCCATCAGTCTGTATCACCCCGAGCCAGTTCCCGCTGGCGGAGTGACAATTTCACAATGACACCTAGAAGGCCCTTACAAACAAAAGTAATAAAACAACTTCAGTGCCACCAAAGCTGGTACCTCTTCTGCAGAGAACATGTAGCAGTTGGTGGGACCTGTCAAACTAGGCATGGCAGATTACGTACGTCACGAATTTTGGGCTGGTTTACTCCAGTTTCTGATCTACCAAGAATGTATTTTTAAACTGAAACACTAGCATATAATTTCTGGGTTGTTTTTGAGCCAATCACTTTAATATCTTAGCTATACATTTTATGATTAATATTACAATAGTACTCACATTATCTCTTCAAAAATGGCCAAAGGTATCGGGTGTCACCTGAGGCCCCCCCCCCAAAGTACAATATTTCTCTGATTGTCACTTCTTATTTTATGTCCCATCTGCAGTTTCTAGGTCTCCCCTCTAGATCTGTGGACTGATCCATAGATTTGCATGGAACAGACTTCAGTGTGGAGTATCACTCAAGTTATCGCAATTTTACCTAATTTTCACAAGCATTTTGTCCGCGCGCCTTCTTTCGTGCTCTCCTGACGTTTACCCTAGAGACACTTAATACAATGTTTTGAATTGAAAGCAAATGCTTTGGAAAATTGCTTCTCGAAGCATCACACCCTTCATCTCCCACATCCTGTGATACAAAGCTACAACTTTTCTCAGCGACCAAGATTTGCATCGCGTGCATGTTACATTACCTGCCTTCACACCTATCAGGATCATTGTGTTTGTAATCTACAGTAGTAATTTCGCTTGTATTTAGAGTGGTTATTACATAGGTTAAAGACTTCATTAGCAAGATTCAAAAAGGCCATTAAACACCATTTTCCACTTGTGGTGAATAGAAAATCTGAGAGAGACCAAAACTAACAAAAACCTTAAAGCTGGTTGTAAAATCAGAAAAGCCTCCTGTGGTTGCTGATACATGGTGATCATTCTTGTAATTTTAAAATCAGTTAGTATTGTAGTTTTGCCTATCAGGAAGTGCAATTTTTTGACACTGCACATACAGTTGCTGATATGAAACATGGTCATTACCATGGGAAACCCTACCAGAAACAAAGGGGCAAGATCCAGGACATGAGGTTCTCATTCACAAACTTCTAGAGATACAGGGCAGAAGCTGGATTGACTAAAACCTGCTCGTAGAAGATCCACTGGTCACTCAAATCCAAACCTATTCCTCATCTGCTTCTAAATTTTTTTTTTTTTTAAAAATTATATTTAAAGCTAGCTCACAGTTTGGAGGTGAAGGAGATTGCTGTTGACACAAAACCTCAGCATCTCAGTTCTGTTACCTTACAACTCAGCCCTTGTACCGTGGGAAACCCATTCAAACCACAAAGAAATGCTAAATGCGAAGGAAGGACCATTTGTGTGTTTGGCTTCTAAAATGAAAGCCGGAGCCTGCCTCTCCTGTAATTGCTGTCAGGTTGGAGCTATCCTCCTGTCACAGCACTTTCCGATGCAGCTGGGGAAAACTGTAACCAGGCAACAGCCCGTTCCTGGTCCAGAGCATCTGCCCATGACTGACGTGAGGACTTCCCAGCCGGAGCTGGTTGCTATTGCTGCTGATCCGCGGGGCCCAGCAACGCCCCGCTGCTGGGGAGCATCTAAAATCGCCGCCTCGAGGGCCGAGTCCTCTGACTGTGGATACCAGCACTTACCAACTGCTGCTCTGCTGGCTCTGAGTTGAAACCGTCACGGGCCCAGCGCTGGTCCTTCGTCCGACTGGCTGCACGCGCCCGGTATGGGGGAACGAGGAGCACCGAGCAGGGGGCAAAGAAATCACAGATTTGCCACTTGAGGCAGTGCAACTCCAGCGCAAACAAGACCTCTGTGCGGCGGATACATCGGTACATTGTCACTTACCGGTCACTTTGATGAGGCAAAGTGTCTGGATCCATTTCCCCATAAAAAGCAGCGTCTGTATCCCCATGTACAGCTAACGACCGACACTAAAGATCTCTTAGGCCCCGAGGGATCACTTGTCTTCTTCTGCTGTGTCCTCAAGCCCGAATGCTAACACAAAGGCTTTAAGTTTTAGTTTATCCAGACCTTAATCAGTAAAGGCTATTTCTCAGAGAACTTTTCAAGCTACAAAGTTATAAATTAATTTAAATCGTGTCTATGGTGTAGCGTGAGAGCGTACAGTTATAATATTCTCTATCTTACATGTTGTGCCTGTTTTTATCCATCTGTGTCAATGAAAACACACAGGGAGCCAGCAACTCCAGCTTTAATTGGTGGGAGCTGTAGGTGCACATAAAAACCAGTTTTTCCCTCTTTACTATATACAACATATGGAGCAGCCCTGAGGTCAAGAATTATTTCTCAGCATTCTGTGGGTAGGTTTCTGATAGTGGTTTTTATTTTTTGGTGTGGCAGGCTTTAAAAGAGTTACGGCATTATTGTTTCTAGATTGCCTTGATTGAGGTAAAAGTTCAGGGATTCTTTTATGTTACCCAAGCCTGCTTTGCTCCTGTTGTTTCCAGAGAATTGCATGGAGCTGTACTGAGCAGCTAAGAATAGTAAGCTTTGACTTCATTCTTGCTGGTAGTATTAATGAAAATCAGGAATAGAAACACAATTAAGCTTGTGTAAAAGAGAAGAGACTCCAGCCCACACAATTTTTCATTGTTTTTCTGCTTTTCTACAGACAGCCTAAAACTAAGAAGTCACTGAAAAGATGCAACTTGTTTCAAACTGTTTTCATTGTTATAACGTCTTTCCTACTCCTGCTTTTGAGGCCAACGACTTCCAGGTAATTCTGACTTCAATGCCCTTTATACTTATCATGTAACTCCACAAGGGAGTTATTATATGCAGTGGATAATTAAGCATCTTTGCTGATGGTAGTCTTTGACTAGGGCAAGATTCTTACTGTACCAGTCTATTTTCTGAACAATTTGTCATTTGCTAATTAGAATCTGGCCTTAAGGTCTTTTAGAAACATTTTCCTGAACTCATCTTATTATCCGAAACTTTTCTGTGCGTTTTCCTAGCCATGATACAGCAGCTAATTACAAATGTATATATTCACTTACAACAGAAGATTCCTTCTCAGTCAGGATCCTCTCCTACTGCCCTCTTTTCCTGCAATGAAAGTTGAAACCTATTGCCCTGAGAAGGTCAGAGAACTGATTTGTTGTCAAGAGAACACTATTCTACTGCTACTTTAGCGTTCATAAACTTAATTCTGAGGATGCTGTATGTGAATGTCCTGAAACTTCCTAGATAGGAGCCATCTGGAATTGAGGGTTATGCACAGCTGAGAAGAGTGTGCTATGAAATACAAGATCGCCTCCGAGCTGGAATCATGCCTTGGAAGCCGTGGAGCATAATTCAGGGAAATGGAGCAAGATTTAGAGCTTAATTGTGTGAAGATTCTATTTTGTTTGACTTTATACCCACGGATTTCCCCCGTAAAGCTAAAACATTACTTGAATATTTAAAATAAAGCACCAATTAAATGCTTTTTTGGACTCTAGCCAGACTGCTCAGCAACTTGCTGTACCATCCCTCTGGAGAGTAGTTAGTTTGTCTTTTGAAAGCCAATTTGTCCACCCTTAATGAATCACTTCTTGCCTCTGTCCTCTGTTTTATTTCACTGGTTTTTACATACACTCTTACGAGATGAAACGACCATCCTGCCACCCTTCAAACACTTCTGACAACCCAAATATTCAGCCCAGGGTAGCACTGAATCCAAACGCATGGCTGAATCAAGATCCATAACATTACCTCAGGAGTACAAAGTGTGAAGTGCACAATCGCACTGTCTCTGCCAACTTGAACAAAAAATGAAAACAGAAAATCGCAGCTCGGGAGGCGGAAAAGGGAAGTGAGACAGCCACCCTCCCAACTTCATCACAATACAGTGTTACTGTCTGCTCTACAAAAATACAGAACACAAGAGAATACGAAGAAATACCATCACTAACAGACTTCTATACCTCATAAACACATACCTAAGAGAACTGCAGCTCTGCAAACAATCTGCCTATGACTGACAAAACATTTATTAAATCAAACAAGATGCTCTGGGCACTTCCAAAACAATCGAAATGAGAGGAGGAAGGATGAAGTGAGGCACTTGGGCTCAGAGAAACTATCTGAGGCAAAGGTATTAAAAATACACAAACCAGAGGACCCTCGAAATGTTATTTTTCCTCATTGCCTAGCAATTCAGTTTGTGTACAGATTTACGGCAGCCCAACTTTCTTACTCACTAATTATTTCGCATGATTAAATTATACACACTGTACATTTTAGATCACCCATTTGCCATCCTCACTACACTAAAACGAAAAAGTCTGGCAGTTACAAGAGGTATCGACACATTTCCAAGAGAAGAAAGAAAAGTTTAGATAACCACAAAGCCTTTGCAACTAGTAACTACCTATAAAGCCCCTCAACACCACAGAACTGTATAAAAGTGTTCAAAAAGCCTATCCCACCGCAGCAGCAAAACTTTAGCTCCTGCTTTCCATGTCCCTAGCTACACCCTCCACTGCAGAGACTGTGCCTGAGATGTTAGTAAAGTACTGGAGCGATGGCAGAGGTCTGAGCAGCCTGAAAGGCTCTTGTAGAAGTTACAGGAAGGATAGAGAGGAACCACGATGTGAGTGAGATACCTGAACAGCTCAACCAGTCCCTCTCTCTGATTTAAACTGAGGCTTTTAATACAGCTGTTTGGTCTTTACACCTCCAGTTCCGCTATCTGATCATCATCGGAATGATAAAGCTGATGAGATGCCTCATCGGGGTTTTACCCAGAGGTTAACAATGTTGTAGCTCAGGCAAACTAAATGAATGACGACACAGCTCCCTATCTTTTAGCTTGTTAAAATTGCTACTTGGCTTCCTAGGAAGTAATTCCACCACATGATATATTTTTCAGGAGAGGCATGTTTACATCTACGGTCACAACGCACATTCTGTCAAAACAAGGAAACATTTTGCTTGCATTACAGCAACGAAACAACTTGCTGAAACGCCATCTGAAAGAGAAGGCTCCAGCTCATCAAATCTACTGTATCTTCATTATATGCATGAATACTCCTCGTAACAACACAAATTAGCCCGTGGCTACGAAGGAAGTATAAGATGGCAAAGCAGATTTGTTCTTTTACTCTCTACCTGACTTGTGGTGGAAAGACAACGCAGCTGTTGTAAGGACCGTACAAGATCACATGCCACGCGTACAACTAGAACAACTGAACGCATGGATGCAGATGGAGTACAACATCTCTCCCCATTTAATAAATTCTTCTCTCCCAACGGATAAATTTGGGCAAGAGTTTCACTTCTGTCAGTCTTTGGATTTAGCTGTGCTAGGAAAGCTGCTGCAGGAAGTGTTAGGAGCGTCCGTAGCCGAAATGGATACTGTAATACTGGATGACATTTTATATTTTTGGCACAAAAATGGCAGTTGGTTATTTTAAGTTCTCACATTGCACCATGCAATGGCAGAGGGAGCCAAGATGATAAAATACCAGCTACAAATTCTAAGGCCTATTCACTCCATCTATTTTTAGGTATTCAGGTTGCTATCAGCTCGTATACCATTACTAGGGAAATAACCTGACAGACCAACGATTCACTGGAGGGACTTGGAGAAGCCTGTCAACTCAGGCTGTCAGAAGACCCACTTCGTTGGTATTCAAATTACTGGCAAGCCAGATGATCTGAATGAGGCTCAAAAGGCAAAAAAGAAATCACCTAGCTTAATAACCAAGGAAGTGACTGTAAGAGACGTTTGTAGGGAAAGTAAATACTGATGAACTTACCATCTTCTGCCCATCTTAAGTTACCAAAAGAAAATCAAAGTAATACTCAGGTTATTGAATTCCACCAAGATATCGACCTGTACAGACTTCCTTCAGCTGGAGACTAAATAGCTAAAAAGTGACTCTGGAATTCTACTGCTAAAGTTTCTAAAGTCAGACAATTTTATAATTGGATCTCCAATACCTGTGATCAGCTATCACACTTGCAGTGAATTCTGAAAACACACACATTTTTAAGGATCAAGAAGAAAACTTTTCCAGAGGTAAACAATGAAACAGAAGGAAGGAAGGGCTCTCATTCTACCTCAAAAATTGCATTTATTTAGAAGTTCTGGCTATAGCTCAGCACACGTACACATAAACTTTAATACCTTCATTGTTAAAATTTGCCAGTTAGAAAGTGCTATGATCTGCCTTTTGTAGAGAGGGAACAGTATACAGAGAGCCTGACTAACTTGTCATAAAGGGATCACATAGCAGAGCTCAGAATTAAACTTGTTCTCATAGCTCCAAAAGAAACACCATTGTTCCCAGGTTCTTCAAATAAATAGCATTTAAGAGGGAAAAAGAGGAGGCAAGGGAAGAGGAGTATTTTATCATTAGAGATAAAGAACTGGTAGTGTTAGCAGGAGCAAAACTCAATGCAATTTAATGTAGGAAAGAACTGTAAGGGACTTTTAATAAATAAGTCAATCCTACCGCAAAAAACAAATGAAAAACAAATCAAAACTAAGAGGGAGGACTACTTTTAATTCTATATTTAATTGGAAAAGCAGATTACATTTTTAATATGAACAAACCCCAAACATTATTCATTCCCAAATAAAGTTGGAAGTGATATTGTACTGTATCGTAAGGACTCGTAGCATTTAAAGGAGAGTTCTGATTCAAACTCATTATCCATTCTAGAATGTTCAAAACGATGAGCAAATTCTACCCTACCTACCTACATTTATTATGTTATCATATATATAATGATAAAAGCTAATCAGTTAGGAGCTGCTCTGTGAGAATGCAAGGTTGAAGAGAGTGTTTTTCAACTTGAAATAAACAATAATTTAGTTTTGATCAATTCTAATTTCTATGCAAATCAATTGTGTAATCCTGGTCCATCTATTACCTGAAGCCCACACTGAATAAACTTAATCACACAAGTAGTCTGAATTAAATTCAGGCCTGTAGCTTGATATTAAAGTGAAAAATTACCGATGATGGTCAAAAGCTGATAGATGGACTCAGTCACTTAGCTACCAGGAGTCTGGCCCGCTGATGGCATTCGGAAATACTGAGATCTTGGGTGTGCCCCCAATATCCAAGAAGGAACTAAGCAGCACAGTGGGTGATACACTTTTGATACCTTGAACATATTTTTTTAAAGCTATTCTCTGCAATATAGTATTTTCCATAAGAATGCTGTTACACAGCATTTATTTAATTATTATGCTACCACATATTCACGCCTGTCAGGAGATGTCTGCATGAAGATTTACTGTAGTGGATAGACTGTAGTATCCCTCCAAGTGATACGTTTTTACCGGTGTTCAAGCCCAAACAGCATGGCTTCTGATGCTTTAAAATATCCCCATTAGCACCTTCTCACGCAGCTAATTCCTGCTCTTGGTTATATTTGTAGCATGGCTGGTGTATGGCTTAAGGAAAAAGTACTATAGAATCTGCAATCTGGCCTGTCTCCAATTTTCCTCTCCAGAAAAAATATTTTCTGTTTGCTTCCTCATTATTCTTCGGTTATATTCTCTGCTGTAACATAATTCACACAGAAATGGTTTATGTTCGTCGTCCTCTTGGACGACTACATTAACATCTTTCACTGCTAGTAAATACTGCCACCGTTGTGTGTTCACTAGACAGCCGTGTGAATGAGCAGTGGGAAGGCAGCACACACATACGGAAGAGATCCTCCTTAAATGACAATAGAGTCCTAAAAACCCCACAAAAACAGGGGACTAATCCTGAATAGCTTGGAGCTTACACTGACAGACTGGATGAAATCTGCCTTCTGGTGCTTCCTTTAATTTAGTTGTAAACTAACTTGGAATAAATTACAGATTCTCCAAATACGCATTGAAATGAATTTGACATAGGGAAAAAATCTGCTCAGAAATAATCTGCATGGAAGGCTGTGTTGTTCAAAGAATTTTCCCAAGCAGTACTCTGACTACATGTCCCCATGAGAGAGACTCCGTTCATCATCTAAAAGGCTGTAATTAATTGGGAAAAAAATAACTGAGGGCGATTGCTGGGAAACACATGGGAGGTGAGATAGACTATTAAATTTATTTCCAAGAGGAGATGTGGCAAGTATTACATTTCCCTGTCCAAATAACCTCAGTTAACATACAGTGATCACTACTGCGTCAAATATATGCACAGCTTATCAGTTTATCACATCTCAAGGTTTCGTGCCAATTGTTCTGACGTGCTCTCAATAAATAATAATAGCAAAAGGACAACAAAATAAATGGGGAGATCCATCTTTCAGTGCCTACTGCCACCCCGTAGATCAATACCTGTCATAACACTCTTATCACCTGGGAAACAGAAAATCCTTTTATGGCAATAAAGCTTTAGTATTTTAGTTATTAATTTAGATCAGCCGTGACAGACACAGGAAATTTCAGATTGGTACAGGAAAACCACAAAATTTATCCAAAATAATTCTGAAAAACATTTGTGATCTCAAATGAAAACTTCCATCTGTTATGTGGGTTTGAGATTTACGTCCAGATTTTGAACTCCCTATTTAAGGGGGCAGATTCTGTTTTTACTGTGTGATGGAATCCTGTAAAAGAAGTAAAATAAAGCCACTAATGTGCTGCTTTATATTAGTGTCATTGAGCGAATAACCAAATCCTGCGCTCTGAAATCGAACATGAGAATTGTCCAGGAAATAATATAACACTGCCAAGTACAGGCTTGAATATTGTTGCCGTAGCAGTGGGCAATAGCAGGTGCTACAACAGAAGACGTTGAGGTTTCTGTAGGTTCTTCCATAATTGGAATTCCAAATTCTCCTTTCTCAAAGGAAACTAATTGTTTAAGTGGGAGGTTGATACTCCTTGCAGTTTTAAATGGATCTAGTGGAACTAAATATTATTATCATTCTGCCTATAACTACCTATTTTTTTGACACCTGTCAGCTGTAATTGTAACTCTACCTATTTGGTAGTTTTCATTGGAGTCTCCAGGCAGTTACCAACTACCGATTTTTCCAACTGGAAGCGAAAAATAGTTATTTAAACCCTTTTGGCATATGTGCAAACTAAGACACATAAGGGTTAAATAAGATTCCCAAAATAAGTCAGTGACAAATAAAATCCAGGTCACCTTGGCTTTTAATATTTGTAGCTCACTCAGCATTTTTATAGACATTTTTCCTGTAAAGACGAATTTAGCTCATTTTCCTGATTGGAGTAAACATTGATAGCTACTGTCTGGTTGTGCTAAGTAGTGACACAGGCATTCCTGTCATTACTTGTCAATTAGCACAGACTATCAACCAAGTTTGAAAAGCTAAATACGCATAATTCCCTTTGAACCTATGAACTGTTGCTTAGACTGTGAAGGCTGGAAGGAAGCTTAAATATAAGAAGTATAGAGAGATTGTGTACGTTCATGAAAAAAAGATGCTATCAAACTAGTCACTTTTCTCTCACCCAAGGACCGGAATTTATATAGGGTATATTTCAGGAAAAGACTATGGCTGTATTTTATATTTGGCTGCGCTACCACGCAGCAATACTAATCCTTGGCACAGGGGAAAACTGTCATGCCAGACAAACTCCAGCTGTCCACTCCGCCTGTCACTTCCTTCAACTTCAGCTTTGTAGCAGAGGGATGAAGGGGTCCGTGAGCACGTTAGCGAGGTCTCGGCAGCAGGGACTCGAGGGAGAGGAGAAGGACAGGAGTTAGCTGAGTCGGCAGGAGGGAATGGGCAGAAGGGGACAAGCAAGTTAGAAATGAGAAAAATGTTAAGAGAGGGTAGGATGGGCAGAAAATAAAAGCCTGGAGAGGGAATAAAAAGGGAACAAGAGGATAAAGACTAAAAAGCCACTGGATGCCCCTTAGGGATCTTTGCTTTTTGGAGGGATGGGAAGTTGATCACGTTGTTTTAAATGTCCTCAGTGAGCAGGTTCTTCTAAGGTAATCTAGATGGCTCTCGGCAGCCTGCCATGTCACTCTGAAAAGATTCCACCCCCAGAGTAATGATATCAAGGCATGCATGATGGACTCCACCTGATGTCATCGTCTGTGGCTTTCAGCCATGTGGCTCTCAAGGAGCGCACAGCTAAAATCTCTGGAAGGCTATGCAGAGAGAAGAGCAGAGAGGCATTTTTCTCTTTAATGAGAGATATTATCTCCTATGACCCCTAAGTATCCACATCTCAAGGTGAATAAAACCTTAAAAATCAACGCAGGTAAGTGTTCTGGGTTCACTAACACACAGAACAACACTAACAAACAGGAACCTTAGGGTCAGGTTCACTTGTAGAGCCTTGGTACCAAGGTTGTGGCAAACCTGGTTTCTGGATGTTTCTCCAGTCAGGCAGCATAATCAGGAATTGCTGACCAGAAAGAAAACGGCCTGAGCCCAGAGATGAAAGGGCAGTTAAATAACAAATCCTCTGCACTACTTTAACATGACCTCGTTCTTGCTTGCACGCAGTGACCACTGGAATCAAGACGAGTAACCCATGTTGAAACATACAATGCCTTGAACATGGCAAGGGCTACCATGTGAAAACCAACACTACCTAATGGCAAGGTCCCTCACGCTAGAAAGCACGGGGCCTCAGAGCGCACCTGAGCTGGCCTTGGCAAGGAAGGTGAGCACGCTTTCTGGCAGCGTAGCTGTGAGGACTAGCAGAGATAAGGCAACACCCATTCCCAGGCTGTGGAGAATGACTTGTAGCATTTTCATACTCTTGTTTCTGTGGTTGGGGAAGCTGGAGGAGCTTTTTGAGACGGGTGTTCCTACACCTTGTTACCGCGATAAACATCAGTCCTTCCTCAAAGACATTATTTTTTTGTTAGAAGAAAAAAAAAGTCTTTTGAAAATGCATGTTCGCTCATTATTCGGTCTAAAATATTTCTGAAATGTTAGTCCCCCTGTTCGGATAGAGGTGCATATAACATCCATCTACAATCGAGGGCATCTTCATCCAGAGATAATGAAACAAGTAGCCCAAAGGCTGACTTTCCCCTGCACTTCTTATCAGTGGTCCTGCAGCTGGTCTTCAGAAAAAAAAGAAAGAAAAAATTTACTTGGCTTGAGTATTAAACCACTGAACATTCTTTGCAGTTTTAGTTTCGTACTTTATATTTCTCTTAGTTTGATTAAACTTTGGTCTATAATTAACTGCCTCACAGTGTCATCCCAGTTTGCAAAGGTCTGGAATATTCTGGCTTATGCCCTGTCAAGAAATTTTAAATTGCCTTCCAATCTCTTGTCAGAAGTAAGTATGTCTTATACCTCTGAAAAGAGTTTCTTTTGAGTAGAAAAGATTATTTCCTCAAAAATAATAGTATCTGTAATGTCATTTAATTTGCTTTCAAGAAGGGTCCTCCCCTTCAGTTTGGCTTTTGTTTAGCTTCTTAGAACTGCACGTTAAGCTTTTCAGATTTGCAGATGTACACTTCTGAAAGGCTGGTTCATTAATTTTTTTTCCTCAGTTATTTCATCAACTGATCATACAATGATATGTGATGAAACTTCAGACGAATAAACGAAATCAATCTATAACAAATACGAAAATGACAATCAAGAGCCAAATAAATCTTGAGCCTCCTTTTCGATTCAAAAAAAAGCAGCGTGTTGTGCTTTTATAATATTTCTGTTCTTCTGTTCTCTTTGCCAACAGACAGGAGATTAATCTTAACAGGAGCTAATGACCAACCCCTATGGGCTGTTCTAGGAAGTGGCACAATAGACTGAATAATACTTGGAAAAAGAATCACAAATGCAATGCAGAGCTGAACCTGCCCCATTCAAAATAGCTGATGCAGTATACAGGAATGTGTTACAATCACACATTTTTGCTAAAATCATATCCAGCAACTCAATATTTTTGTCATTCCTCTAGGAATGTGTCTCCACGGTTACTTTTCAGTAGCTGCATAAAATCCCAAAGTAATTGACTCCTTTCAGTGGTGTTTTAATTAAAATATCAGGGTCACATACAGAATATTTTAGCTTATTTTAAGACACGTTCACAGTGCTTTTATGGAATTTCATTAAAAGTCACTGCAGCTGCATTAAAACTTCGCAATTTTATTTTTGTTTGTTTGTTTCCTGAGAGCGATGTTTCAAGGGCATATCAGAAACATACTAAATCATGAAAGACTCTATTCAGCAAAATTAAGCTTTTCCAGTGCTGAGTAATTAAAGCTCTGCAGGCTTCCATGGCTCTGTACAGAGCTTAATCCTTGCTGAAATTTAAAAGAAAAAAAAAAAATCTGTTTACCACTATTACAGAAAGTCTTCATTAGCTTTGTATACTTGACCCCATTCCCAAGAAGTCATTAGAAATCTGCATATTGCTACACAACAGGGGGAGATGGTCTTATAGTCAGTGCTGCCCCAGCGTTCAGGAGATAACGGTCCGACTTCAAGGGGCAGCCATGTACATGGTGGTTGACCTTTCCTCTCTCTGTATCCCCGTCCTAACTGTCAGAATGAGAACGGTAATTTATTGCTAAGTTACAGAATGCCAAAAGGCCTGTACCCCCTTGAAAAGAAAAAAAAAAAAAAGGAACAAAACCACCATGGCTTTAATATATTTATGGTATACATAAAAATAGCTGCATATTTACTACAAGGAGTTGGCACCTAGAGGAGCTGAGTTCTAGTCTGTCAAAATAAAGAAATGCCAAAGAATACAAATAGTTAATCACTATCCTGGGAAACTGGATGTAGTAAGGTGACTGCATTTATTATAAAGCATCTTTTATAGCTTTCTATAGCTTCGGTGTTGCCAATTCTGCAAAATGAATCTGTACGCTGAGCAAAAGTCATTGCATAAAGTTAATATAGCTTAGTGTCTTGCAATATATGAAAACACCCACAAATTTTCTTCTACAGTTTTTCATTTCTCCAAGTCTAAATTAAACTTCCACCATCATACACTGCAAAGAGCCTGGAGCTTCCACTAATATACCTGTTTCCACAGGAAGAAGCAATTGTTTCTCAAGAAATGATTGTGAAGCCACAGAAAGAGAGTGGTGATGAATTTGGCAAGGACGGCCAAAGTGGAACTCAGCCATTTTTGCATGCTGTATCCTGCTTTCTTTTCTTGTATCATATAAGAGTTCATAATCCATGTATGTTGCCAAAAATACGCAGCTATGACAAAAGGGAAAAAAAATTCCCGTTTCTCCCATGTACAGTAGAACTTAGCAAAACCTAAATCAAGTGATGAACAATATTTAACGCGAATCTGGCCTTGGGTATTTTGTCATTACAGTCATTTCCACCGGAGCAGTCAAAACTGTTGTTCTCTGAACATTCACAAACCAAACCACAGCTGTCTCACCTGTACGGTCCAACGTTACCAGAAGCTTCCAATAGAGGACACATTAAGAGATTCCATCACTGCTTCTAATTGCCCTCAAAGGACCTTCAGATAGCCATTTTGGATTCATCTATGATGACTGTCTGCAGACTGACATTAGCAAGCTCAAGAGCAGGACCACTGCCAGCCCTGAAGGTGAGGACCCAGACGATACAGTGTAGAATTGATGATGCACAAGCTGGTTGGTAAAGCAGTGATGTAATATGGCCGTAAGAGACAACAGCACCCAACCACTTCGCCTGCACTCGTATGAAAAGGAGCAGCATGAATCACTGAAAAGCAGTGACTTCTCTCCTTGACCAGCAGGAACAGCAGACCTAATGTGATCACAGCTGACAAATGAGGCTCTGCAGGTTAGAGTAAATCTCACCTAGCTCATGGGCAGGAGGACAATCATGTAACGGTAGAGACATTCTTAAACTTGCCACATTTCTGTGTGTTGCTGAAATCTTGGTGAACACTGGCTGTAGAAAAGGCTGGGTAAACAAATTGTTAAAAGATGTTTTGCTTGAATTCGGTCCAGCACAGAAGGGAAGAGAGTGCTGAGACAATAAAGGAATATATGGATTAGTCGCACGCTTTGTTCATGCGATGCCTCTGTTCAGTTAAACTTGCCCTTCCCGACCTGCCTTCAAGATGTGTTATCATATTTTCTCTGAGTATTATTTTGGAAAAAACAAGGCAAGCAATTCTTTTTTATTGATTTCTTCTGCCAGGTTTCTTGATGCAGAAGTACATTTTATGATCAAACTTCAGTCTTTACTTTTATGGTGGTAAACAATATATGGTGTATGTCTTTTTTTTGTTTTTAAAGAAGTGTATGTGAGCATGGGATGGAGGAGCTAGAAGAAATGGGTTCTTTCAAATCTCATTATTTTCTTCATTCTCTCTATATTTGCTGTTCTGCTAGTTCAACCTACTTTACAATAACCATCACTGGAGGTTAACAGGTTAGTACTGCCCAGAAGTTAAAAAAAAGTAGAAATCGACTTCTTCAAAACTTTTCTTCCTAATTTCCAATTAAATATGAATTAAGTCTTACCTAATATGTATATCTGCAATGAGGCTAAATACTACCCGAGCGTGAGTCACGGCTCTCTTTGATGACTGGCTAATGAAGTCACCACTGTGGAAACACACATACAGACGCATGCAACAGACAGCTACTGACTTCAAGTCATTGTGCACTTTTTTTCCTTCTTGAGAAATTGCAAATAAGCTGTTCATCCTGCCTTTTAAGACAACTGCAGATATTACTGCATCTCTAATTCAAAATGAGTGTTACGTCCCTACGTGAAGGCTTTGCAGAAAGCCACACGGCTTCTCGCACAACTTTGAAAGAAAAGGACTGGCCAAAACCCAAAAAGATGTAGCAGGTGTGTGCGCTGCCTCCTGTAACTGGAGACAGTTTTGATGTCTCCCAGAAGAATATTCAAGAAAGTTATTTATAGAAACAAAAAGAGAAGTCTGCTCTTCCTTTAAAACCTGCTCATACGCACTGTAAAGGAGTCGAAAATAGTTAATAGCTACCAGACATATTTATAAAATAAAGCTAGAAGAGAGTGGTTATACTGAAACTCTTGTATTTTGTCAGGGAATAGGCAAGGATGGAGGAAAGGATCACATGCAGCACCTGACTGCTACAGAATGTGGAATCACAGCATTCATCTATAATTTACAAGTTACTGCAACTGTTCATATATGGTTAGATCATATAGTTTCCACTCCAGTAGACAGACTAACTCTGACAGAAGGCTTTCCAGCCTTCACAAAATGATGACGATCGTTGGTTGTATTTCTGTAAATTCTTAAAAGAAATACAGAAACATAGAAAGAGGAAAACCTACAGATTTTTGTAAGCAGCGTGGATGGACAGAATTACTTCAAGACCATGGAATTCTTGTGCAGTTGGGTGGGGGGAGCAAAGAACGTGTTCAGATGGAAAAGGAGAGAAATTACAAAGCAAGAAATAACTGCAGATGTTTCTCTATACACAAACCTAATATAAATGCACTAAATCATCATTTTATCTATGTTGAAATTGCTTTTTAAAGAGAATTCTGAATATCATTTTAGGGGAAACATGAATTAAATGATCGGTTATTCAGATGCTGCATTCTTCACTTGACAGCAATCGTTGAATGTCAAGAAACAACGTACCACACAGTGGTACAGTCTCGTGGTGGAGGTTGCACATCTTATCATTAGGAAGACATAAACATTGAGGTGCGGGTTTAATGCTTTTCATTGTAAATGGAAAAGCACAGATTTTCTTTAACAAATACCTTGGGAACAGAAGCTTTGTGTTGTCAAATATTGAGTAACTTAATCAATATGCAGCACTAAAGAAGGTAGAAGCACTCTAAAATACCGTTACCTCAGCGGGTAGGAAAAGCAAGAGCTCAACCTTACAGTGGGGGTGGTGCGGCAGGTTTATTTTTTCTTTTCAGGAAACAGACTACCACAAAAAGAAGTGGCCTCAGCAGAAGCCCTTATGTAAAGTAACATTCAGAAAATAATGTCAAACTTAAATATTACTTAAATATCTAAAATCTGATTGGAAAGCTCTCCCTTTCCCAGCTTAAAGACAAAAAGCCCTGTATTTCTATAGAGAAAACAACATGCCTCAATGTTTTCATGGTTTAGGAATGTTTAGAAACTTTGTAAATATGCTAGAAATACAGAGAAAAACCCATGCTGATTTGTTTATGGTACTTTGCTAGCTTGAAATTTGCATTTAACGTCATTTAAACAATGCAGAAGGAAATAGAGATGTCAGTTTTCATGGTTTTCTATTTTTAAATACACATTGAATAACAAAAACAACATGTTTCCACCACAAAAGCAGTATATTCCCATTTCTTAGACCAAACCACTAGCGTTTCCATGACAGGTACATGGTTGACTCTTCTGCTCAATCCTGCTTTTAGAATGTTTTTATCTTGAACGTATGTATAGCTGTATATACACACACACACTTTTTTCTAGATCAAGGATCTTTTTCTCAGTAACTGAGCTCTTGCCAAGATGCAGTAATCCTGCAAAGAGTAAGGCAAAATCTGCTCCTACTGCCAAGGCTCTCGATTTCAGGCTGCACAGAGCAGAGAAGGGAAGTACAGAGAAGACTGAGATCATTCACATCTTCCCAACTGTCACAGAGGTGTATTCACTTGAGCACGGGAACTCTAAGGAAACAACATTCCCAGTTCTCATTAGACTTCCAATAAAATCCAGAGAGCTCCCATCAGTCTTTTCCTTGGATGGATCTCTCTCTGAGATAGGACTAAACACCTGGCTCTTCTGCTACTCTGGTAATACATCTGCAGGTTAGGACTTTATCGGGGCTGAGCGTCTTTCCTGCCCCTTGCAGCAAGCCCCGATTCCGTTGTTACACAGAATTACACAGCTTAATGTTGGTTTGGAATTTGGTGTTCCTCCAAGCATTTGCAGGGACTACAGAGAGAAGACGCGGGACAGCGATGTCTCTACGTGGCTCGCACAATGAGCCACTTCCCAAACAACTGCCGTTGCACCTACCTGCAAAGAGCCAAGTCTCTGCCAGCCACAGCGCAGTTCTAAAATCAGTATATCTCTCTAAAACAACACGTTTTGTGCTCCACAGAGTCATAAAACATGGCAAGACACAATATCTGGTGCTACAGCTCAAGCTAACCTGGAAGCTAAATTGTTCCAGCGGCCGCGGGTGCCACCCGGGTACCTGGCTGAGCCTGCTGCTGCTGCCTGATTCCCTCCGCTTAGCCAGGTATTGACAGACCCTTCTGTCACCGGATGCATATGGTCTATTTTCAAAACCAATTTTAAGTTAGCCTGGAGGCCACTTGACCTGCCCTCCAACCAAATTATTTGTTGGTGAAAATTAAGATCCGGATCACTGGAGACTGCCAAATGGAAGGTACAGCTCCCCACACATCATTTTTTAAAGGCAGAAAACAAGCCAAATGCAAACTGAGGTTAATGCAATATATACAAGAAAGAGAAATAAGATTAGATGTGATGTATGTGCCAAGAGGCCTTCTGCAGGCAAGGGAAAAAAGAGAATAAGGTTAACATCTTTGATTTTCCCCCTCCCCCTCCACAAGAGCTGAGAGGAGTCTTCATAGCAGCAAGGTCAATTCTAATCTTATTTCATTATTTCTCACCGTTATTTCATTACCTTCATTCCCATTTTTTAAACTTCACAGCAAAAATGTTTTTTCCAGAAATCTCTGCAATTCTGGATCAGTTAGATATCACAGTAGCTCAGTTTAATTAACATGAGACAAAGGAAGAAAACTCTTTAAACAATAGCCACCTGCAACAAATATTCTAAGAAAAGGCACCCTTTTCTTCTCCGAGTGGTTGCCGCCTCTCATGAAAACATTAACATTTTGCACACAAAAAATGATGCAATTAGCAAGAACTTTCTCTATTTCTGTACTCATTATCGCTGATTACCAGAAATTATCTGGCAAATAATGTCTGCTTTCTCTTTTTATGATCAATTTATTCACCCTCCATCTGATTTCTTTGGTGATGAACTGAAATTTAGGCTCTTGTAGCTATGGCATTTTGTAAGAGAGAGAGTAAACAGGGTGAGGGAGAGATCATCAGCAAGTATGTGTAAAGTGTCAGAAAGCATTTGAATTATCTGTGCCAACTTACAATATTACTTTAAGCCATGCAATATTTTTTTTACATTTTTGTTAAAATCACAACTCCTAGAATCATCTGATTGGTCCAGACTTCATTTATTAATTATAACAATAAATAAAACCAGCTTCTCGCATAGCAAAAAGATGGAAAGCGTGTTTCCAAAATAAACTTGAAATGACTGAAAGGCTTGAAAGCTCTAGATAAATACAGCTATCCCCCCAAAATCTTTAAAGAGAGACCCAAATCTCATCATTTCAGTTAGTCTCATAATTTTGGTGAGATAATACTGATTTTCCAATAGTAGGGCAAAACTGTTACCATGGCAGCTGGCAGGAGATGGGGATTGCCTCCACTTAAATACCAAAGCAGAGCCAAGTTTTAGCAGTTGCAGCAGAAGTGAGAATACTGGGGGGAAAAAAAACCTACCCAAAAACCTGTGCTGAGTTCTACACTGCCAGAGCCATTGCTGCTGCCCTGACTATCCACCCCCCCAATTTAAACCTCTTTGGCATACATCTCTGCAAGCTGCAGACACATCGCACAGACACCCCTTTATTTTTTACAAGGGTTAGGAAAGATTTCTCGTGCTTGAACCACTTCATATGCTGTTGTTTAGGGTACAGCTGAGCAGGCTTATCTGCCTGGGGGGACGCCCTCTCAGCCCCCCTCCAGGGAGCTCTTCCCTGCAGGCACAACCGCAGTTCCCATACTTAAGACCAGGCAAAATGATTTGCTTTTCAAAATGGAGAAAAAAAGTACTATTCTCAGCCAGAGACTTTGCATTTTAAGCTTTAGCCTGGAGCAAATTATTAAGGCAGAGTTACTGTCTAAATCCCTGGAAATGGGGGTTTATAGTGAAAGTACTGACAGACTCATAACTATAGCCATGCAAATACAGCAGATAAAAATAGGTATAAATGATAACGTAATTTAATGGCTTAAAGAATTTTTACTGGGGAGGAGGGTAACGTCTGCTTTATTTTGACAGTGTAAAATGTCAGAGCAGAATCCAAGGATGTAGCAGAGTCATACTCTATACTTCTTGGAGATTATTTGACAAGAACAATTTCAGTGTTCTATTTAATGCACTTACGACAAATTTAAGTGATGAATTGATGCCTGAGAGACAGCGTGGCTAGAATTAGGAGAACAAATTTTCTTGTTATGGGAGCAGCTACAGGCCAGTTCAGCGCTGAAAGGCATACTGAAAGTTAGGTAAAGGAAATCTGAAAAGAGTATCCTGTCAGCGGCAGTGAAAGTGGAAAGCTATGTATTTATTAAACCATAATGTCACCAGGTTATACTTTGAAGTACCTCAGAGACACTGACTCCTCAAAGTCTGTGGATACAAGAAAAGGATCAAAGTCTTTTTGGAAAAGTCGCTTTGCTAAGAAAAGCAAACATTACTGTACAACTCCAGATGTCACTTCTAGTCAAACATCATATTATTTCATTGATCTCCTCTAATATGGAGTAAAATTGAACAAACCATTTTGTAAAAATGAACCTTCACTTAATAACAGTGGAATGAAGTCAGGCACCATTCTAGACGTCTCATTTTTATATCGTTTTCCATGCTCAGTAAATAGTTACAGCCATGTTGAAATCTGCAATTACTGAAGGTCAAATCCTGCCACTGTTGCAGACACGGTATTTTAGGGGGTGATACACACCCATAAAGAATATCGTACTGGACTTTTTTAAAGCATAATGGCAGAAAAAAGCCATGAGCAAGACACATTTTATAGAACAACTGAAAACCAAATCATGCCAGCTTCCACAGATTTTCCAGACAGAAATCTTCTGACTCAGGCTTCATCAGCATTACCAAAAGCATGAAGACATCTCCCACTGGTTTTCAGGACAGGTGAACTTGTGACCTGGTTCTACAGAATCACAAGCTTGAGCTCAGAAACCGCATTTGTTTTGCAGGATATAAACAATCTTAGGGAACTCAGCAAACCAGCCAGCAGCGAGAGACCTGCAGCTGGGTTTGCAGGGCTTGCACGATGATTAGAATTTGTACGACCATGCATTTTGAATGAACTCTTTTAAATTATTTTGCACTGCAGTTGAAACATACTCAGAGCACTGAAGCAGGCACATCAGTTCAGTGTGCTGCATCTTGGAGACTCATCACAGAACTGGCATCAGCAGAGATTGAAATTAGGATAGAGTCCAATGTGGAGAGAGAACAGAGATGCACGTTGCTCTCTTCCAGGTCTTTCAAAGAAAGAAGAAAGAAGTAGCACTTACTATCAGAACATCTTGGGTATTAATCGGAGAAGAGTACATGAAAACCTGCTACTCCTCTGTAGCAGATTTCATCACTAATGGCTTGGAATTCAGCTAAACATTGAAGCTGCTTCACCAAACAAAAATTTTCAAAGAATCAGAGGAAAAGCTGGACTGCTGAGTTTCCACCAAAGTTATTTCTTGGGAGTGAAGATAGATGCACACCTGAAACAAAGGTGTAACTCTTGCCTCTCACTTGCGGTTTGATAAATGAGATTCTTGAAATCTAGATAGAAAACTATCCTGTTCACTCTGAAGACTGATCCTCACTCGGCAGATAGGAAGCATCAGTGCCTTTTTACACATTGATTACAGCTATTGCCATGATACATCATGGTATCATAATTTGTGCAATTACCGCCTCAGGCCGATCGTGTAGCACACCCTCAGGAAGGACGATTTCAGGAGCTGAGGCACATGGCTGCTAAGTACTAAGGGTAGAGCAATCTAAAATGCAGGGGTTGTAAAGTGCTGCCTGATCTATATGCTCGAAATAGTCAACATCCAAGCAAGTTATTGGAAAGAAAGGATGGCTACTTGGTGAAGGACCAGTGCATAAGAGATCTGGATTCGGGTCTGAGATCTGTCAACATGTGGCAATGTAACGTGTTGTACTTTTTTGTCCATTTTGTCCCTCCCAGAGTTTGGAGAAAGATCCAAATGCAAGTGCAAGAGAGCATTTACTCCGCACAGGCATACCTGAGCGGAGGACCTGCAGGCATAAATAGTTAGGTGCTGACATCCTTAAGAACCTGCATGTGTAAATTAGGGATCAAGCTCTGAGTGCAGACACGGGCTGAGAATCAGTCTAAAAGAAGTGCAGGGAGAATACAGCAGAACCTGCTGCTGTTACTGCTGCTTCTAAGCTTTATGCATTAATGATGTTAGAAGACAGGATGAAACAGACTGTATATGCTTGTAAATATTGTAAATGCAGGTGACATATATTTTTCTTCCACATTTTTCATATTTAGGCTCCTTTGGAGTTGAAGAGTTACGTCAGATTTAAGGACTTATTAAATGCAAATATAAAGACTAGCCTCTCGTAAGCAAAAAGTGAACAACCAACGGTTCAGGTAGCATCCCCATAAAATCATGTTGTTGAGTCCATGGAGTCATCTGTATTTGTTTGTGGACTTTATGAAAACTTCAAAACCAGGTTTGTGTGTCTCTGTGTGCATTCATGGTCTGGCCTATTTTCTTCCATAGAGAAATAAACCGTGGTGCTATTTCATTTCAGGTTGTTTTACCAACCAGCCACTGTTACTACTGTATATACCCAGTTTATAAGTTAGCTTACGTTCTTTGTTTTCAACTATTGAACTTGCTTACCTACTACACAATTACTCCTCTCCCCAAGTCCAACCCCAAAATTAAAGCATTGAGGGTCAATTTGGCTTCCAATTACAGGTAGCATTACTGCTCCATCACTAAAACAAGCTACTTCCTGTAAGATCTGGATCAACTAGGAGAATACATCCATCGCCAGTCTAAAGCATAACGGAAGTTATTCCGCACCAGATCTTTCTCCTTTTTATTGTTTATTAACTTTATGAAGCTTTGATGAATTTAAGAGAAAAAATAAAAATTGTGTCTTGATTACTTCCCACCCCTATCCCTCTCTCTTCCAATGGCAATTCCCACTAATATTTCACTTTACCCACTAACACTGTAGTAATTTTTACTGTTTGAAAAGAATGGAGATAATCTCTGGCAATTTAAAATGAAAGTCTAAACAGGAATTCTCCCAAACCATACTAACACTTATGGATCAAGTCAATAATTAAAGCAAGAAAAATTTACCATTACTATATTTTTAAATTCCTATATTATTTTATTTTATCAAAAGCCACGAATTAAGTGATCGAATTCCTTGGAGGCATTTAGAGCGGGTACCATGTGGTAGCTTGCAAAGCATTGGTTGTTCACAATAATTTGGACATGGCAAGTAGCCGAAGGACTGCTCACAAAACATATGGTTATTTATTTCCACTGATCAGGCACTAACACAGCCCCTTTGCTACATTATACATACGTTATAAATATAACAAGCTTCAAAAAGAAAAAGGACCACAAGCGCACAAAGCAATTAATGCAAACAGCCCAAACCAGCATGTAGGATCACGAGCAGCCCGAATGCCAAAGTGATTTGCTAAGTTCCTTTTCACCATCACTCAGGAAATCCCCAGACTGGCTCAAGCTTAATCTACTGTAGCATGTTTGACTACTTCGTTTAATCACATCTGAAATGGCGTCTTCTAGAGTGACACATCAGCTGAAGAAGTTTAACTGTTCTGAAAACAGTATCGATCTATGTTTTATTATAAAGGATGTAAGAGGTGTCTTTCTGTGAAAAGAAAAGGCGAGGGAGTGAAGATCATGTAAGTGGCAAGAGGAACGGGATAGATTTATTTTGGTAATAAATAAATTAACTTAAAAATGTATTTAACTGTTCCGACTCTTTCCATGAACTTAGATTCTTTACTCTTTGACAAGTGCCACAAAAGAAATCCTTAGTGGCCCATGGAATGTTTGAAGCCAAACACCACAATCATTTTTGAATGAAAATTTTATCGGCAGAAAATATTTTTAAAAATCCGAGTCTGCTTCTTCCTGATTATCCAAGAGCCTTTGTTTACAGTTCCCCAAAGCAATCCTGCCACTGCGACTTCCCGGAGCCAGCCAGAGCTTTGAGGTGGATCCATCTTCATCTTCTCCTTATTGTTATCAAGCCAAAGTCTGCTTTAAGAATGCAAACTGGGATGATTGCAACTCTTATACAGAGAAAACTCAAAAGTAAACCAGAAGAGAGATAAAGGGGTTTGTAACAGTAATCTCCCTACCAGCTCTGTCCTCGTAGGGCAACCCTCACTTCAAGACCTGGATTCAGAAAGCTATGCTTGGTCCCACCTCTAGGAAGTTTCTCCTGCCATCACCATGAACAGTGGTGCTGTAACTTCCCTGAGCGGTTTTGGCTTGTGCCAACCCTCCTCTTCCTCTGCTTCCATCAGGCTGGAGCCAGCAATCCCTGCACATCTCTGCAACTCCCACAGTATCTCCTGCTTCCCAAATACCCTGCTTGATCAAGGCAGAGCTTTCTCAAAGGAGGGACCACCAGGACACCTTTCCTTTTTTTTTGAACAGACAAATCTCAGGTGAGAGGAGTGGGTGTTGAATTACCGTCTTAAAGAAGAGTAATTCCCTCTGGTGGGATCTCACTAGGGATCCTCCATAGCTCATCTGAAACCACCGCTGCACGAATCATCCTCATCGCAAGATCTGTCGTATGCTAATAAGACACTGACTTCACTGTTCAGTTAGTCAAGATTAAATGACATGATTTACAGTCGGAAAATGCAGCTAGAGGTTACAGATTCTGAGGCTGCCGGAAAGGAGCAACAGCAACAGACGAATGTTTGGATTTGGCATTCAGTGCGAATAAATATTTAAGGGAAAACACTGGCAAGAGGTTACAGAATATTTTCTCTGTACATAGAATGTGCCCTACAATGTTACAATCAGTTACTTCAGTCTTTTGCAATATACTAATAGCTGTTAAAAAATAATGGCCTAATACTTTATTTTTAGTAGGAACAGGTATTTTTCTGTTAGAGAAACTAAAATAATAATCAAGATAAATTGGTAAGCAAAATATTCTGTTACCCTCTTCTAATGAAAAATAACTGAATGTCTTTTAACTAAAATTTTATGAAGTATTCAGCCCTTGCATGAATGTACAGAGCCAGAGCTTCATCATAAATTGATCTATTTCCCGGGGTTTAAGCTTCACAAAAGAAGTTCACTGGATAAGAGAGCTGACACAACCTTACACAAAGTAGCAGAAATAATACTAGTTAATTATACTAAAAGATGTGCTGTCATTTTAGAATTTGTGTATACAGAAGGATTATTTGTAGTGGTTACTAACTTTCATTCATCGGGCATTCCCTTAGTCAGTTCTATGTCTTCTGGAAATAAGAAAATGAAGGCAAAGGAATCATAGACGGGATATCGAATTTCCAACCCTGAGCAAGGAACAATCCAACTTTTGCTGCTAAATCTACAGAAAAAGGCAGATTATCACACTGAGGGATTTTATTACCCAGCAGTGGAAATTCATGGGTAACATCTGTGATTGTTGGACAGGGGACATGTGCCAAACCTTGACAAAAGCATGAGACAGAGGGAGGAAAAAAGGAAACTTATGCTGCCAAAGTGCCAATAATGTTTGTAAACTAAAGCTGGTGTACCAGACAGCAGGACTGCAGAGGAAATTCAAGGCAACAGTCAGAACAGCCAGCGACCTTCCTAAATTATTCAGAATGTGTCATTTGTCTGCAGCCTGAAAAACTTACTTGAAACTCACAATCAAGATTTTTAATCCCAGTTCTGGTTTTGGATAAACAAAAACTGTTTCTCCATGACCCATTGAGCCTAATTTGAATCCTGTGATGGAACGCTCCTAATTAACCCATTGGGTATTCCCTTGTACTTTCTTTAAGCCACTATTGACGTTTGCTTTAGTGCATCCACACAGGGGAACACCAATCAAACTCCTCTTTCCTGGTATAAAATGCCAGATTTAAGCAACAAAAATAAATCTGATTTCAGCAAAACATTTTTTCCTCTTGGGAAGGCTATATCTCAAGTTGAGCTACTGAAAGTCCCAGCAATTCAATTACCTATGTTGAAGCTATAGAAATGGAGATGCTAAGGATGAGAAGAATCAGGACATGCAAAAGTGAAGATGTTCTCACCACAGTTAAACAGCACGGGGTATAAAGATCTATACACCTAATATGAAAAGCAAGGTCAGTTGTAGGATATGCTTAACACTGCTCTTTTGACTCACCCCGGCATAAGCACAGACGCTAGTCTGTACTTAGATTCCTCCTTCCTTAAATCCAGCTGCTTTTTAGCTCCCTTGATGACCCCTGTAAGGCTCTGTACTCAGGGGAACAGATGATAGAAAGCAGGCTCAGATTTATGGAACTCAGAAGACAGCTTGTGTTGGTAATGGCTTGCCACCTACTCTCCAAGATCT
The DNA here is from genome assembly GCA_009769605.1 of Bucorvus abyssinicus. Classification (NCBI taxonomy): domain Eukaryota; kingdom Metazoa; phylum Chordata; class Aves; order Bucerotiformes; family Bucorvidae; genus Bucorvus; species Bucorvus abyssinicus. Next base: position 4,417,135 of record CM020047.1, read on the forward strand.
CCCAAAGATCAGGACCGTATCTTCCCAAAAAATGAAACAGTTGTGGCAGAACATTATGCATTAGTACCCCGGAGTGTCGCTAGGACTCTCAATAATCCAATTTTTCCAAAAGGCCAAACACCTTCATCGTGTCAAAAAACCAAAGTGACTCACCAATGCAGCTCATAGTAACGCTGAGTTACAGCAGATTGTTTTCCATTTTAAGCAAAGGCTGTTTGCCTTAAGATCCTCTCAGGCAGAACTTCTGAAGACAAGACTTTGCCTAAGAAAACCCTTAATAGTTGATTTTAATGACAAACAACCCTAAATTTTAGGTGCCTGTTTCAGGTAAGATAGTACTTAGCACTTAAATAGCTTAAATAGCACTTAGTCCAGTTAGCATAATGCCTCCCTCTCCTTCAGAGTGATGGCCTTGAGCGATTTCACACAATAAAGTGTCCCCAGACCTTCGGCTATTCAGAAATCATAATTCTACTTTCTCACCACCATGTAATTACGCTTACTTTCAACTCAGTATTACTGGAATCTGTGACTGCAAAATATTGCAAATAACTTAAAGACTTTTCTTCCCCCTCTGAGATTTGTTAATTAATACCTTTTTTACTAATTATCATCCACCAGCATCTTCATAAATATATTTTACTGAGATAGGCATTTAACTTTCAAAACACAAATGCTGCATCGAACACGTACAACATTTTATCACATGTCAAGTTATAAGACAATTTGTTACCGTTTCATTCTTTTATACTAACTCCAAAATTCAGTCCCAGGTTTCTCTGCCTTAAGAGGCACGATTAGTTTAAATTTCTGGAAGTGGGCTTTTTTCTATTATTCATATTTAAATTAAGTTCCCTTGAGATGGAAGAAAAGCAAGGAATTTTTATCAAGAGACTAATAATATAACCAGTGAAAAATCTGAGCATTTTTATATTGAATTTATAAATCATGCTAGCAGTAACCAAACTGTTTAAATAATATATAGAGTTTAACTATAAAATACTTATTGGCATAAGTAATTTTAGTGCTTTTTAACGTAACAAATCACTCAGAAAATATTCTCGGTTAATCATTAGCATACTCGAGTCTAGAGAGAGGTGCATGCATTGTTCACTCCTAATTCGGTAGGAACGGCTGAGTCATAAAACCTCCTGCTGAGTGCCAAGTGATGTACAACTTCCTAAAGCTATTTGGGTACCCTGACAAACTGTCAACTTAGCTGCATTATCCGCCTCTATCTGCAGATAGACTAGCACGCAATTAAACTCAGGAGCAGGAATTAATTAAAACGTACATGTGTGAGATCGGATAGACATGTATTTGTGTTTATTACAGAAGCAGTAAAAAATACCTGCGAGCACAGAGGTGGGTGACATTATCCTCTTCCATAGCATCAGTACTGCTGCTGTGTTTATCACAAAGCCAGAACGCAAAAGCTTCACGGTAGTGACTGCACAAAGACCCTGGGGGCAGAGGGGTCTAATTCGGAGCCGTGCCCGAGGCAGGCAGCAACCCCGAACAGATTTCACCGTGTCCTGCACGCGTTGGTTCATTCTGAACATCGAGGCACCGTCTGGCCCCAGCCACCCCAAGCTGCAAAACCTGCAGGTCCTTATGAAGCAGCAGCTCTGCAATATTTAGAGGGCTTGGAGCCCGTCTTTGTAGCTTCCCGTGTTCCCTCCCGCAAAGGGGGCACCAGAAGGGTTACACAGAGGATAGTTCAGAGCTATTTTCCGAACAATTAGGTGGAATCCACTTAGAGCATTCAGTGTGAGAAGGGACCAGAGCTCAGAAAGTTCAAACCAGGCATAATCTATTGTCAGCCTCAGTTACGTGACATGACATTTTAATTGGAAGGGGTCAAAGCTGAGAAATTCGTGTCAAGACCCAGATCTGAACCTTCCCAGACTACTATCGTAATAAAAAGTTGAATTGGCTGTTTTTCAGTCCTGTCTCTCATCTTCATATTGCAAATACTTCTCTGTTCGCATTATTACCAATATTCACCCTATCACTTTAAGGAGTTTTCCTTCAAACCCAAGCATCACCTCTATTCCTCCGGTTCCTTCAGTGACAAATCCCCGCTCAGCTAAGGTAGCCACTGCACTGCAGAAGCACAGATCTTCGAGAAGATAACTACTCAACAAGTTGTGTAGTTTTTATGCTACTATATACAAAATTAATTACCGTATTCTGTTACGGGGGTTCTGTGATGAGGTCTTCTGTAATTAAGAGATTTGAGATTAAATAGTGCGCATGAAAAAGCTGAAAACTGCCCGCTAGCTTCAGTTTATTTTTTAGGCCCAAACTACTCAGATTATCAATTAGCTTGAAAAGACTGTTCCTTCCTCAGATGTTTAAATATTAAAAAGGGCAAAGTCCACGAAAAATAGAGATTAAAGCCAAAACAAATGTCTTCCATATAAATATGAAAAAGATTAGCACAGCCATTACAAAAACAGCGTAACGTAATTCAGGTGTAACAATTGCTGGAGATTATTTAACCTTCATATACCAGTCTTCCCACGTTAACCACACATTTGAGTTCAGGAGAAAAGCAAGAGTGGTTCCACCGAGGGCTTTTGCTTAGCGCAGTGTTTCCACTGCCTGTACTCTTAAATAGAAATATCTAGAGAAAAGCAGGCCAGAATTACAAGACATACTTGGACAGCAGAATGATTGCACCTCATACAGGAGGATGCTAAGATAGATAGTTAAGCAGGCTGCAGTATTAGTACAAGAAGCAACAGTTCTTTGACATTTTAGTACTTCTTTTCAAATAACACGATGGCTCCTTAAATTGTTCCTTTGTACTCTACCGAAAGGGAAGCCTGGTGCTCTTCAGCAAATGTCACGTGCAAGAAGAAACTTACTCAAATACACAGATGTTTCATCGTAAATTTTATCTGATTAATTCCAGGCTGATAATAATCCAAAACGGGACATTCTTTGCATTACACTCATCTGTAACTTTTGTGCCCCCTGACATCTAGCACATCTGCCTGCGTATAACATTACCATTTCCCTATACTGGGTTAACCTTTCCACCATGATACCCTTCATCTCTTACTGAAAAATATCATTAATTTTCATTATAAGTTCTAGTGGACAGGAATGCTTGTCTTGATTTTATTTTAAATCATCAGGGACATATAGGATGACCAATAAATAATACTATAATCTTAAGTTCACATGGTCAATAGCACTATGGTAACTGGAGGCAAAAGAAGGGCGTTAGTTGAGTTATTCTGATCCTTTCATCTCACCCAGCTGAGACACCAATGTTTTTATTGAAATGATATGTCGTGCTTATAAAGACAAATCTCTCGACTGTAATCTTTTCTCCTTGGCTAGAAAAACTTATTCACGCTAACTGTGAATTTTCCCATCCTTTCAAATCATGTCTATGGCTCCGGCAAGCCCAGTCACTTTGTCCAAGTTGTTGAACAGCCATCTATTAATTTCAGTGTGATTGGAGGATACACTCAAAATATCTCAGGGGACTCTCATGACCTTGCTATGTTAGCCCTTCAAATGGATATAAATGTTATTCCATGGTTCAACAGACGTGGGTTCTATTCTTGGTTCTCTGATGTGAATCTAGGAAAAAACCAAGCCCACTCGGAAGGCCATGATATTCCAAAACAGAAGCATAAAGGAGGGCTTCAAATCCCTGTGTGCCCTCCTGAAAAAGTGGCTGGCAAACAGTCCTTGTATTTTCCTACCATCAGTCAGGACTGAAAGAGAACACCAGAGGCACGTTTTCTTGGACCATCTACACGGCTGAGTAAAATGGTCTCTGAAGTGCCTCCACGCGGAAGTGGCCATACCAACGAGTCCCTTGTCTGTTGCAGCGTGCTCTGAGTTGGGTGTGGGACAAGCTCTGCTGTACCCCAGAGCGTACAATCCTGCACGTGAATGGCCCCGGCACCCTGGGCAGCTTTTAACTGTCTCATCTAGCTCTGCTGGAACGATAGCTGCAGAAGGGGAAAACCACTAATTTTTACAGATAACTACATCAGAGCTTTTAATAAATATTTTTTGCTGTCTTTGTCATTTGAAGCATGTGTTCTGGAGGGAGGAAACATCCATGACACAGCTCTCTGAAGTCAATAGTCCAGCTAAATCCACATCATGAAATTAAATTCGGAGCCAGATTTTCAAAAGATTTGGTTTTATTTTAACTCAATACCCACTGAATTCAACAACAAAAGTCCTGGTCTTAGAAGGATCAGTTTTAGGTCAACCCCATTCAGTTTCTTCCTGCATACTTTTCAAAAAACATGTATGAATACCTCCCTCCAAGCACATTTATAGATTTTTGTCTCCAGGGCTGCATCTTAATATCACGGAAAATTTGTTTCAAGGAGAATGGAAAGGATAGGATAGATATTCTAAAGTGTTTCCTCTTCTACTGCCTCGTCTGCAAATACACGCATCCTGGGGACAAAGGATTTATTACAAGCTAAAGAGGAACATTTTTGTGGGTGCCCTTTGACAAAAGGTACCAGCACTACACTGCACAGGGACAAAATAATACGATTTAGCCTATTGTATTCTCGCAAAGGAAAAGGTTGAAGTGGAGATTGAGTTTTTATGGCTCAGCTCAGAGGAAGGATTAGCTAGGAAATGTTGTTGATACCCACCGAACAATACCTAAGTTGCTTTTTGTGCTGTACTAACTTTTGGCAATAGAACAGCAGCAGGAGAATTATAAAAGGACAGCTGGACCTCCAAATGGCTGACAGCTCTGTAAGATCCTGGTGATTGCCTACCAGGGATCACAGACATGCATTAAACATGGTATAAGATAAAATCCATCCTGAATCTGAGCATTGGGAGTGCCATTTTGCCCTGGCTAGTACCTTCAAACAGTCCCAGCTAGCTAGGTATATATCTTAGGAAAGAAGCGTTGAAGAGCCCCTGCTGACCGAAGAATGTGGTCTGAGAACTCAGGTCAAGCTTCTATGGGGCTTCTGTAAGCAGATATGCTTCAAGGACAGTGCCCTACTGAGGTCCTTGGTTCTCACAAGAGATATAAATAGCTGGTTTTTAATTAAAAAAAAAAAAATTGAAAACCCCAGCTAATCAGAGCCTTTCAAGTTCACTGACTTTGGAAATGCAGAGGTACAGCTACGATACCTGAGCCTGGAAAAGACACAGCAGAGTGGATCGCTCACAGCTGATAACTGAGGGCGGTGAGAAGAACAAGAATAAAACAAAGGGAAACTAACGGGCTGTTTGTTAAATCTGTGAGGAAATGCCCATGCTGAAAACCATCTTCGACCAGCGTTCGAACTATCTATAAGAAAGGCAAGCAGTCTTGCATTGGACTTGATAGGCTTAGGAAGGCTTCGTCTTGCAGTCTATTATCTTGAGCCTGTAAATTCCTAAATAACACACAGCTCTGAAGGTCTGGTGTGGGACGTTTTGGAAGCACTTCAGGTTTTTTAGAGAATATGAGATAGAAAAAACGGTAATAATTGGAAGAGGGAGAAAGACAGGTAGGAAGGGTACATGAAAGTGTTTCCGTGGGCATGATCAGGCAATAAACTTCTTAAGAAATCTGGTGTCTGACATAAGAATATGTTTTGAATGTGTGCTCTAGAAAGACAAAGTAGAAAAGAGGAGAAATCCAGAGTCATTCCAATCTTTTTTAGAAGCATCAGGTTTTTGAGATGCCTCAGCTCAAAAACACAAGCCGCTGACCCAACCCAAATCACTACTGATTCTCAAATATCACAGCCCAAGAACACCCGAAGGGAAATGTGGTAAGATGCTTAATAAGCTTAAGCAGCATACTTGTTTCTACATTTATCTTACTTCAAGAAATTAGATTTTTAAAATATCTGCTATTGGCCATACAGTATTCTGCCTCCTCTGTTTCAGAAATTTAATTTAGTTCCATTCTTAAATGTTTAGCATGCGTGATGGTTTATTTCCTAATCTACCATGAAAGAAACTCAGAAAATGTTTATATTTATCTTTTTTGTAGGGAAGGGAAGGGAGGTAATCACAGCATTGTCTCTAATGTAGTTTCATGCTTTCCTTATAGGCATTATTAGATTAATCTGATAGGTCTCAAACAAATTTTGCCACCGGTGATGATCCAAAGACATTTTCAATTATACGCTTCCAATATTATGCATATCGTGATTATGAGTTAGTAGATGGAAGAACCGTGCAGTAAACGCCTTCATTGAGGAAGCTTTCTCATATCATTGTGGAACACATTTTCACAGAGATGGATTCAAAGCTATCAACTCGTGTCCTTAGTCTTTTGCTATTGGCGCTAGATAAAAAACATCTTTTTTTGCGACCTTTTTTCCTATCAAGAAAACAGTATTTAATTATTTTGAAGCACACAAATAATATCAAGCAGATTGTGCCACATTGGCCTATTTTTCCTAGCCAGACCAGGATCCAGCCTTAACACCTTTGCCTCAGCAAAATAACAACCCTCCAAGTGTTCTACGGTTGTTTTTCTTGCTGCTGCAAGTTCTTTGCAGTGTTCAATTAACTGAATGGGCTTTGTGAGCAAAATCACTGTAACAAGTTGTATTTTTCCTGGCAGCGTGCTGGCCGTCTTCCTTGCAGGCTCTCAGAAAGCCTGTGCTCGGGCTTTCTTTTTTTATCTTTTCCTAGAGACAGCCTGATACTGTGGTTGTTACTCAGCCTATTCCCCCCTTTCTCCCTGAAAGGCTTGAGCTGGGTGTTAGTAAGCAGCTCTGCCTGATGGATTCTCATTAAGCTGCAGCTTTTGTGAAGGTTTCACTGCGCCTGCCATTTATCTCACACCTGAAAGGATACGCTGCCTGTACGACAGGTGGCTTTTAAGCACCCTTTTTCCATCTCTGGTGCTTTCGCTCACTTGCTAAAAACACGTAGCAGGTTCTGTAAGTTATAAGGAGCAGTCATCAAACAGAGGGATATACCGGGGTTTGCAAAGAGTCTGAAAAACCGAGGGCTGGATACAGGAAGGTGCAGGGAGATCCACACTCTGCTGTCAACAGAGTTTGAGGACACTTGGTGAATCACAGAATCTTGTTCCTAATGCAGCTCAGACCAGAAATACATTACTGTTCATCCTGCTACAGGTGGAAACAAATCCCTTGCCTGGCTTGTACGGCTTCAGTCTGTATTTTAGGCAAAAACCAGCAACTACTGATTTTCTTCAGAACTGTAAAACCACAGAGGAAAGGCAAGGCAAGCCAGTGTTCCTTGTTTGAAGCCAAATGACCTCTTGTAAGAAATCAGAATTCATCTGCAAAGCCTTTTTTTTTTTTTCCCTCTTCGTACATCCCACAAGCAGCCAAGGGAAAATAACAGATGAAAATTCAAGCAGTAAATGGATATTTTAATTCTAGCTTATGAACAGAAAGTACAGGGCCAACATCATCTGCAGCTCTGACATTTTTTGAATATACTTTAAAAAGTTGGTCTTCCAACTTTAACTGTATGAGAAACACAGGCTTCAGGGGTAATTCACAGAAGTATAATGGTCCCAGAGAATTCAGACAGCCTTTATGTATTTGTCAGCTGTAACGATAGCCCTGCTGCACTCTCACAGTATGCTGAGGGCACACTTGCTCGAAAGGTGCTCCTGGTCTCTTCAGGTCTCCATCTTTTAAATGTAGGTAGTTTCCTAGAAGTTGGCAAAATCTTTCTTCCAATAAATGCAGTCACTGCAGCATAAACCTAAACAATCACCATCCTTTCTTTATCAGCTATTTAATCCAACCTGCATCCGTGAAGCTTTACACAAACTGAAGCAGCCTGTGTGCACACAGATGTAGGTACATACGTGTTTGTGAGGCCATGCATGAGAGTAACATCCTGTACCAGGGTCCACCTGAGCTCCACCCCAGATGCTGAAGCTCTCCGCAGGTACAGGATAGCTGCAGAGATTCGGCTGGGGAACCGAGCGCAGTTCAAGAGCCATTATCTGTGGCAGGGTTAAGATGACAATGCAACCCCTTGACAATCTATCATCTTTCTGATGTGATAGCACATGATTCCAGGTGTTTGCAAGGAGCCCTGGAATACCTGCTCTGTTACAAATGCACTGAGAGAGAACGGGCAGCAGTGTTGTTTCTAGCACAAATAACAAACCTAATACATTCATGGGAAATAATCTGGGAAATATAGAAGACAAATACACCAGACTGAGATCAATGATCCAGATGAAGCTGGAAATCATCTTAGGGATCAAGACCACAAACTTGCAGAGGTTTATGCATCTGCCTTATTTTACAAAATGCCAGCATTTCCCTTTGGCTTCAGTGGAAATATTCACTGTATGAAATCACACAGATGTCTAAATCTGTGCTGGATATGTTCCCAAAAGCTGAACAAACAAGCCAAGGAGATGGACTAATTTTATAGTCCAGAACAGACAATTCTAAAAGCCAGAAAAAGATTATGTTGTAAGAAAAGGCTCTGAACTTCACCCATAATTTGAGCCTGAACAGCATCTAACCATATTAATACTCTGCAGAATTCGAGATTTTTGCCTTGTTTACCTAAACCTGTTTGCTGCAGTATTCAGGACTGATCTAAAAAATTTGCAGTGCCCTTCCCCCCTTTTCCTCCTTCTCCCTGTATATGACCAGTGATAGATGGGATATGGTAAAGAATAATTGCTTGCATTTAAAATGCACATTTTCAAATGCTAGGCTTTATTTTGGGGGGTACAATTTATACCTCCATCTGCACATGAATTGCTGGTGCAAATATTAACATCTGAATGGAAAATGACCTGATTTATGAGCATGTGCCAGGTTGAGAGCTATGCAAGTGTAAATCCATAGCCCCAATTCCAAGGGTAGGCAGATTCACTGAAGCTGTACCTCTGCCAGGATGGAAACGTGTTCCTTCAATATCTGTAACCATTGATGGCAAGGTGCAATTCCAAAAGGCTAGAGATGCCTAAAGGAGAAGTAGTAGAGATTTGGTGTACAGGTATGTTATAAGCAATATTTTGGCACTAGTTTTACCTCTTTATTTCTAGGGGGAAAAAAAAAAAATCAGATTAAGAAGGCAGGTTCAGAAATACAAGCATTCCCCATTCTAGAAAAAGCCCATAGACTGTCCTGTTACTGTAGTGTGGTTCAACTGCAACTGGCTTGTCTTTGGCTTTAATCTGCCCTTTGCAACTTCTACAGCTCACATGGTTTGGATTTACATCAAGTCCTTCATCTCAAAAAGTTCAGGGAACTTCAGTAAATAATGAGACTCTTTCTGTGAACAGTTGGACTATATACAGATGAAAAACTAAGGCACAATATGAACAAGTACATTTTCTGTAGAGTTTCTATGGGTAGGTTTCAGTATTTCTGTTTTCATTTTCCAGTCTGCTCCCTTATTTTGGATTAATAAACTTCAAGTATGCAAAAGATTTGCTTCTACAATTGAATAAAAAATGTTTACCAGAAACCAAGGAGGTTGAGGCAATGACATCCACGTTCCATCATTTATAAAAGACATAAAACTTTTGCTAACTCTCCTGAAGACACTGAGCAAGGGTAAGAGGCTACTGAAATGCAATAAAAAGGTCAAAATGTGACATTAAGCCTGCAGAAAAATCAAAGCAATTGCACAGCAGCAGGAAAATGGAAAAGGAAGAGTATGTCTCTCTCTGAAAAGAGGAATGTAAGAAAGCACATTTGTATCTGTATCAGCAGACGAAGGAGCGTCTGAGACCTGTATGTGCACAGAAGTAAAGACAGACCTGTGATGATTTAAATTGCATTTTGGGTTTTAGACAAAAATGTTCTTGCAGTCAGTTCTGGATGCCCACACAGAATTATCGTCTATCCATCGTGCTACCATGAATCCCCTGAGAACAGGAAAAACTGGGTAACCCAACAAAACTCTCTAGGCTGCCGCCCAACAAGACTCACTCTTTTAGGCAGCACAAAGGATCTCACATTACAGCTGTGATTCAAGGGGGGAAGGAGTGGGACTTCCAGCAGTCCTCTGGGCACAGCAGACATCGTCCTCAAAACAGTGCGAACAGTGAATGAATTCGCTCAAAAGGATACCAGAGAGCGGTTGCGAATATTCAAAATTACCAAGGAAAGAACAGAACCCTTATTCAGACTTCTACTATCACAGGCAGATAGTCAGTATAAACTCTTCTATAAACCCCTTTCTAATTAAACTTCCAAAGAAAAAATAACTAAGCCCATTTATCCAAACTTATTAAAATTACTTATATATGTTTGTTTCAAATATTACTTTAACAAATGTTGACAGTTTTCCAATTAAGACATTAAAAGCCTGCCAATAAAAACAACCAACGGAAACAAAAGACAAGATTATGAGAAATAGTTTCCATAGCTCCTGCACACCTTTAGATGACAATAAAGGCTATTATTGAACAGTCAAGCTGTCCTGACTCACAGCAACAAAAAAGGGATGCACATCCCTTTTCTACTGGTTTGATATTCCCAGTGTATTTTGGAGCTTCTTTTCTTTCTTAAACTATTTAACCTTGGCAGAACACACCAAGAACACAAAAGCTGAGAGACAGCATTATTTTACTGCACAGAAGGTCATCAGTTTAGTAAGGAATGATGGTTGTTTCTAGTTTTCATCAGTTCATTCTTTAAGAGCCATCAGATGCATATTATTATTAGTCCTTAGGAGGAATATATTCACTGCAGCCCTGCGTAACTCTGAAATGAACCGCCACCATCCTGCTCATATGCAGAGAGATCTAAAATGTAAAATTCCATGGATGAATATACTTAATGCTGAAACATGCTCACTGAATCACCAAGGGAAACAGAGAGGGAACTTCCCTCCTGTTGAAGCAGAAAGCATTAACCAGTCAAATACATAAGAGAACACTTTGATCTAACAAAATGTTATGTGCCCTCCCAATAAACGAGAAGATGTTTCTCTTATGTAGGGGAGTGGCAAGTTATCTCCTGAACACATCGGAGGGAGGGGCATTAAGTCTGACTGGACCCTCGATCGTGTTCCAGAAAGAGCCAGTGTAAAACCTCTCTTCAGAAAGGCTTTGCTCTGCTGAAGGCAGCCCAACTCGCCCAGGGATGCAGGCAGACAGAATCCCTCATGAGGTCATGCAGCGGGATACAGGGAGAGACACCTTTCAGATTTAATCTAGGAATTAGCAGAGCAAGCATGGTTTTCTCATCCTTTCCTCACCTGTGTCTTTAGTTGTATTGTCTTTTAAGAATGTTGCATGTAAATTATTTGCATTTTATGCACAGTTAAGAGCATTTTCAAAGAGACTCACTAATAATAACCAGGTCATCTTCATGGGTGAGTGCCAAAAGCTTGTAAAGCACAGTGCTGAGGCACCTACACTCAACACCTGCTCCTCAACGTGCTGGGTTTTTTGGGGGTTTTGAGATACCCATGGGGTAAAAGAGTGTGCTCTTCGGTCAGGTGCTGGTACCACAAAGGTCAGGAAAAAAAGGAAATGTCTTTCAGTGATCAGTAACAAATTGGAAGTTCTCATGCAGCAAGATAACTGTGAAATAGAACTGAATCAAGTATTTAGGGAGCCACACATTAAAGTAATCCTTTTATTCCATACATAGAACCATAGCATTTCTTATTTAACCAGAAATTCATGGAGATTCATGAAACTTAAGGATACTGGAAAGTTTACTTCCTTTCATTACACACTATGCATGTTAAAAATACGGAGATGCAGAAAGACTAAGTGATTTGCTGGAGGCAGCAAAGAAACAGTATTGCAAGAAGTGGACCCAAGCCATTGCAGCAGGTACTGTACTTCATCCACAAACTTCGTATTTTCTGTCTGTGATGTCAAACAGTTTAAAGCGTAAAAGGTCTTATAGGATCTTCTATTTGGTGTGAGTGAACATTGTAGAGAATAAGGAAGGGTATTATTTCTGTTCATAAGATTCTGAATACAACTGTTTTCATGCCTGAGGAGGTCTGACACTTGATTAGGCAGAATCAGGCAATGCTGTCAGGCAGACTTTACTCATACAAAGGTAAAGTCAACTTTAAATTCTGACTGTACCCCAGTTTAAAGTTTTATGATCTTGGGGGTGTTGCATTTCTGAAGTGAGTTGTGATGTTAATGCGAGGATCACGGTAGTTACTGCAGTTCAAATCACGTGTCCTCCATGGAGCGTTGGCTGTTTTCACAACCAATCACCAAGGGACACATGAGCTAAATGCAAAGATGTGTCGTGATATTCCATTTATCAGAACTGGTGTTATTTCAAAGTTCTAAACTGAACAAATTTTGGAAAATATATACTAAGTATATCGCGTATTTTGCAATACTTCATGTATAGATTGAGTCATTAGAGGGAAGTGTTCATTCTTGGTTTCATCTTTTATCTGAACAAGAACATTAAGATACAGTAGACTGAAATTGTAATAAGGTAAATTCATGTATTTCCTAATAGTTATAGCAAAATATGCAGATTTACACAGACAACTGACAGCTACACAGTTAAAAGAACAGTAAACCTCTGCTAAATGAACTACAGCGCTAATGAAAATAACACTACTGCAAAACTCACCAGTCACGTGAACAGGCATGGCTCTGACATGCCCAGGTAAGCTTTCTTCCAACAAACGGCAGATGCAGGTCTCTGTTGACCTTAGAGAACTCTTAGACTGGCACATTATTTCATTGCTCTGAATTGACTACTGAAAACATCTTTTTCTCTGTCAGTTTGGTTCTTGGTTTCTGTGCTGAGTATATCAACTCAGTGGGCAAATATTCTGAATTCTGCCACTGTAATTTTCTGGTGCATGCACTTAACTGCTTCACCCCATCCAGGCTTGAAATGATTCTGCAAATACAGTTAAAACTATATAATGCACAAGATGAAAATTTTCTTGTGTGATACTTTGCATGTTTGACCCGAATCTCATTAACCATGAGTAGGTTCAGCCATGTAGTATCCCAGGGAACTAACTGCTGAGGTAGCACCAAATGATGTAGGTGAATGTACCGAATCTGCCCGACTCCCACCACAGCCACCTCCCTGCTGCCATCTGATAATCAACAACTTCTTCTTGGGAGATTTTGGCAGCCTCACCTGGTTACAGCAATGAATCTCACTTGATTTGTTATAGATTTCCCAGAGGGTTATTCGAAGCAGATTTTAGTGGCAGAACTTCACAGCAGAAGTGCATGGCCAAGACAAAACTTTGCTTGTAAAGAGAGACTCAAGCGGTCACACTGTAATAAGCTGAATTCAGGGGGTTTTTCCAAGCGAGGCAAGACAATCTTTGCTGAAAATCTGCACTTTTGGGGACAATGCAAATAGTTTCAAACACATTTTCTGCTTTACTAGATATCTGAACTACTTCCAATTCCAACACCTGACTGTTAGCAGATCTGAAAATAGGTATCTTATCTTAAACTGAGCATATTTGTGACAGCTGTCATATTTGCTGACATACCAGAGATTGAACTGTGGAGCTGCTGAAGCAAAAAAATGAAGCCTGATACAGCCTGAGCTAATAATCCCTGGATTGAGCTGCCAGCAGATTCTTTCTAGGTAAGCCATAAAGCAAGTTATGTGTTCAGTTGTTAATACCAGATACGGCATTATGACATCTTCTACAGCAGAGTCCAACTGTTAACATTCAAGTAACTTGAATGAAAAAATTCCATGTACTCACACTTGAGCAGTATCAAGTAACAGAGGTGGATGCTGCATAGAGGGTGTTTTAAGACTGAGCATAGTATTTTAGTCTGACTTCAGAACATGAAGGAAGGGGCGTAATCAAAAGTGCGCATACAAGATAAACACATGGTTACAGCAGATACTGCCAGTGGATGAGAGATAGAGAAAGATATAAGGAAAAAGGATCCTTGAACACGCGAAAAGAAAGAGCTGCCCTTCTAAAGGCTTCACCCATGGAGTCTATTATATAATTAAACCTCTAATATTTATTATGAACGCAAGCAAATTGTATTTTAAATATTACTATATTATTGGAAAATGCATTGTCTCTAATGACCTATAAGTATAGGCTTATACTACAACGACCAGTATAAAATTCACTGAAGTCCAGGACTTGCCCTAAGAAAGCCCTTACACCCAGATTCTCATACCACCATTTAACTCTTTGTCATTAGATTGCTTATACATACCACTATTTTTTGTAGACCAACATCAAAGTCTTTGATAATTAAATCTAATGTGAATGTATAGCAGAATCTAACATGATGATTTGACATATATGAGAGTCTGTATACAGACAAAGGGCGGGGGGTTGTTCTTATCTAAAAGAAAATTGACAAGCCTCTAAATTCATACTGTCATGAAAATTTTGGATGGCAGTTATTCTAAGCTTCCTATGCTTCTGAATCACCAACCAACCACGTTTGATGTATAGTAATGCCTATTTTGGAATCATCTGAAATTAAGACGAGCAATCCCAGAACAACTGTTTAAACCAGTAAACACATCATCTTTGCACGCTTTTCCTCACTTCTCTTGCTCCAGCAGTCACTGCTAAGAGAACACGTAGGAGACACGATACATTTGTCCTTGTAAGCTTGTGTCAGCCCATTTCTTATGTGATAACCGATCTTGTTTGATTAAAATGCATGAAAGCAGCTTTTAAAGCACATTCTACTATGGAGTTTAATCCTTCCCCAGCAGAAGGGGGAATAATGAAGATTGTTGTTGCTGTTTGCATATGCCAACACTCAAAATAATCACAACGCTTACATTTGGCTGGTATTAAAATTACTTGCCTCCTGTTACTTGGCAATGCTTTGTTATTTTTTCAGGTTTCAAAGTTTTATAGAAGTTTCTCTCGCACACACAGAAGATTAAGCAAAACTAAACACTGCAGATCACAGAGATTAATATACTGAGCTCCGGAGGAAAGCTGCCATAACTAAGAGGAAACGCATACAAGACAAATTAGATAATGTGGAAAAAATGTAAAATAAGTATTTTCTTAAATTTATTTATTCAATCATCTGATATGCCATGATTTCAGAACCAACTTTTCCTGGTTATATAAGTGTGGAAAAGAACAAAAGGGAAGCCAAAGCCATACATCCTTCTTAAACACTAACAAAAAATACAACTTAATACAAATTGGTACAGAGACTTTCTTATTTCTTGTTATTTTAGTGGAAGCTCTATTATCCTGCAGTGCCCTCCTTGTGGCCTAGTTCTTTAGCTAGTTGAAAAGGTCTCAATTTTTTACCCCAGAAATCCCACCATACACTATTCCAGGATTGTCTGTTGGTGGATCTTCTCATTTCTGGACAAAAGCATATGTGGTAAGTTGATGCAACAGTTGTAAATAAAAAACTCCGTGATAGGTACGCAGATTCTATTATTGTAATTGTTCTCTGAACTAAGACTTTCAGTAATATTCATTATAAATTTTTAGAATGAAGGACAAAATTTGATTTGACAAGTCATTTCATTTTGCTACAGTATTTAAGAGTTAAGCCATCCACTTTTCCTGATATTCACGTTAAAACCTATTTTAAAGTACAAAACAAATGAGCATGCACCTGCTTTCTCAGTGTTCTGTGACCAACTTAAGCTTCCATTTACTTTAAGTAAATGCTTTAAGATTTCTGCAAAATTGAATTGCAGTAATTCTTAGTTGCAGAATGTAGATTTTGCTGCTTTCTTCTGAGGACTTGCACTTAATATCAGTTGCTCTGCTTTAACAGTTTCAGACTGAGAAAACCCGTGGAAAAAACAGCTTTGTTTTCTCCCCTAGTAATACTGACTTTCAATTAATGCAATTCACTCAAAGCTGCCTCCCTTTTCACAGAAAGCCGGAGTTTGAGCCATTCACATCTTTGAGGAAAACAAATTAGCTCATAATTTTAGCTGAAATATCACACTGTGGCATGTAATGTCAGGTTGCATCAGTCTTGCTTTATTCTGTGATACAATTCACTAGAAGTGACACAATCCAAAGTGACGTTGCACAATACAAACAAATTACCTTTTATCAATACTAGAGCTTAGACAAATGCACTTTTGAGAACGAGAATTCATTGCCTTCAAAAAGAAAAAAAAAAGGGAGAAAAGGCTCTGACTAAACTGTTTATTTACCAGACACTAACAATACAATACATGCACTAGAGACCGGTTGGGATTTTATTACTTCCTCATGTCATCTACACATTCTAGTGAAAACTCACCCAAATCTGTCATCTGCCAACTGCCTTTGTACACATGAAGCCAGTGAAAACCCAACTCAGCAGAAACACAAGCGATCCTTGCCAACACACCCGCGCACCCCCACTTCAGTTCATCAGAAGTTGTTTCTCCAGGTAGGGCTGAGATCAAACATCACCTCAAATCCTTCTCCTATTAATGGAGTTCCTTCACACCTCGTACACAAAGGCTATTTGGAATTTCCACAGTGTCGTTTGCTCTGATTTCTCCTGCTATATTAGGCTTCTTGCTCACTGATTTTTGAAGCAGGAAGCTTATTTTCCTCTTATCTCTTTGTGAGACTCCAACGCATTTTTACTAAGGCAGCAGGCGTAACGCAGAGACAA
Source organism: Bucorvus abyssinicus (assembly GCA_009769605.1). NCBI lineage: Eukaryota > Metazoa > Chordata > Aves > Bucerotiformes > Bucorvidae > Bucorvus > Bucorvus abyssinicus. The sequence continues at coordinate 4,433,657 of CM020047.1, forward strand.
GAATAAGGTGCGCAGGAGGGCTATTCGGTCAAAACAGCAAGTCATGCATACCTAGTTAAAAAGTTAATTGATGTATTATAACACTACCCCAATATTTCTGTGCTTTTATTTCTCCTCATGCCATGAGTTCCTTTGTGTTCTCCCTCTACCTAAACGCACAATTTGTCCAATTATAAAACTCAACAGAAGCAGAATTCCAAGTTTGTACATTAGCACAGGCTGATTCCAGTGCAGGTAGGTGTAATGGGCATCAGGTCAAATGTTGAGATGAATTGAGCCTGACATCTTTCAGGGACATTCTTGCACATCTGAATTGCAGAATGTGCTCTGTGCCAATTTAATTCAATTGATAATAGAGGCTTCATACTGACCACGACACATTTCACATGTACAATCATTTAAGCACAATGGGATTTTCTCCATAGCGCATTTCTGGAAACAGAATGACTTAGAGATTATGTTAAGAGTATGACACAATACAAGGGTAAAATCTAAGTGTTATCTTTAGCTTTCTTGGGAAAAGAGCAATTTCAATGCATTTTAGCAGGTCTTTCAGAGTCATTCTTAAAACAACACAGTTACCTCCATACTGCTGAGACAGCCAATGTTTTCCGTAAGAGGCAGAATTTGCCAGATATTTATAGATAGATATATATTCTCTATGTGGAAATACAGAAAACAACTGGATTTTCTATCATCTATCTGGATTCAGTGGAAAACGTCCTACTTGCTATTAGGACCTCAAATGCCACCCATAATCTACACATCTGTAATCAGCCAATCAATACTGACTTTTCATAAGAGAATAAGAAACCATTTTCCATGTACCATCTAAAAAAGAAAGCATTTAATTTTACAGACTCATATGCCTTTTAAATTGCTATCCCTAACTTTACTCCCACCTATAAATCAAAAACTAGAAAATGTACCAATATTTTATGCATCGCACCGTAAAAATTTAAAATCAGATTAGAAAACATGGTTGCCATGGTACCTGAGGACTACACTTTCCTGCAAAGCAATTTAACAGATGCAAAAGAATTGAACCTTACAGCAGGCATGGTGTAATTTTTAGATAAACTTAACAAGCAGCTGTAAGGGTATTTCCAGCTCAGTCTCATGGCTGGATGGCTTCTTGTTCCATATCTCAGGAAGCTGCATCTCTATGTCTGTAACTGCTTCAAACTCCCTCTAAGGGCTGAAACGTTCCTAGGGTGAAATCTTGATGTTATTCGAGTCAATGGAGGTCTCGCCACTGACTTCAAACAAGACAAGGTTTCCCCTTGGCTCTCTGAAGATGGATGGCAAAAAAACATTTAGGGAGAACAGCAGTCTCAAGCCAAGAAGGTCAGGCTAAACCACAGTATGGCATTGCAACTTGGCTCACAGAAAATGCTCATGCAGCCTGTTTTTACAAAAGCTGCTTCTCCGTGTCCCCTGAATTAAATTTAAGGGGAAAAGGTTCGCAGATAAATTTCTATTTCTTGGTATGACTGCAGGTGTTGTACACCTTATTTTCTTTGTCTGGGGGCACCAATAAGGAGAGAGAAGAACAAAGAAAGAAACATCAGGAATATCTGGCAGATAGAAGTCAGAAATAATAGGGACTAAAAATATATATATATAGTTTTCCATACAATTTTGTGCTAAAAATTGTCATCTTTTCGTATTGTTCTTACAGGAATGTTGCATTGGAGAGCTCCTTTTTCTGTCATCGCTGAAATTTGATTCACAGAGACATCCAAGTTGCCCAGGAAAAATCTACTGCTTTGACAACTAAGAACCGCCTCGACAGACTGTTAAATTACTCTTCAGAAGTCTGTGCTAGGCTTTCCAATTGTTGAACACCTACTGGTTTCTGTTCTGGCAGCTGCATTAGTGGTCGGACAGCAAGCTGGTCATTTTTCCAGATTTTTTTTAACCTGGTCAAAAGACCATAAACTCAATGCTTTTTAAAACTTAGTAATATCGGCATGACTAAATATTAGAAAGGTTGTTTAAAAAAAACCTGTTCCCAGCAGTTTGCTCTGTACAATTCGTATAGCTTGGCTTGTGAGCACACTAATAGCAAGAGCTGAATCTGAACACGAAAAGCGGCCGCTTCTTTTGCCGCGCCGCCAAGAGGCAGTGCTCTGCCTCCCACCTCACCTCGTCATTACGGGATTTCTGTGCTCATCCCGGGGGAGCAGGTGTGGCCAACGTGCCGCTAGGAAAAAAGGAAAATGGGAACGTCTCCTTTCAATGCTTCCGTGAGACTATTTACTCTAAAAGACACACTCCCAAAACAGGCTTCTGATCACGTCAGGTACCACGGAGGGTTTCGTACACTGACGAATTTCAGAAAAAGGCAAGCCAACAAACAGGGAACCTGCCCCAGACAGGTGACTTGATTGCTGTTATTCTGCAGCCCAACGGGATTGCTGAGCAAGAGAAAAGCTAAAGGAGCCCTTTGTAGATCCTTGCGATGACACAGCACACGTGTACCCACATCATGTAACACCTTTCACTTCTTTATTCTTTGCTGCTGGGGTTTAGTTTTGAAGGAATTATCTCACTTTAGAACACAGAGGATTGCCTGTGGTTTAAATAAGGCTTTTAGGCGGCTATACCTCCCTTTAAAAATAGCATTTTAACAGACAAAAAACTCCCAACCTCACGAGTCCCACTCCCTCAATGAATCATTTAATTTTGCCAAGAAAAGTTAGGTATTGTATTGGAACAGCAGCAAAATATGCTACAGCAAGTTGTGATCTGCTGAGACGATATCCTGATCCCAAACCCGAAGGGCTGCATCCTTCACCGCTCAGATGTTTCACTGCCTCTCCATACAGCCAGATCCCACAGAGCCACCTTCTGCTCACCGCTTCCTTCCATCAGGGAGGCAGAAGGTGAGGAACAGGGACAACCACCCACTGCAACCAGCCCCCGTCAGCACGCTGGAGTTCATTAGAGCACATTTGCACAGAAAATCACTCTCCGTTTAAATACTGCTTGCTATGACTAGAATGTGCTTTCTTCAGGACAGCCGAACACACAAAGATGACAACGCCTGGCACACCACATCTATTTCTGATGGAGAGGACACACACAAGTTTGGATTTTTGTTTCCAGGTCGCAAGGACCAAGCAGTGGCCATCGCCAGCTGGTGTCTATCCCTGCAAATTCAGCGAGGCGACGTGGGAGGGGGATCCAGCGAGTGGCTTTTCGGGCTATTTTCTAGCACTTATTTCCCTGCTATCCTCCAACCTGTCTGCACTTAAAAGGCCTCAGAGCTTCTGCCAGCCAGGAACTGCGGTCCTGGGCCAGTTCCTTCTTGGCAATGCCGTGCTGCGGGGCTGCCCCCGTTTCCCTGCAGAACCAGCACCAACATGGAGAAGGAGATGGGGTTGTGCCAGGTATCTGCTGCAGAGTCTCAACTGCGGCAGGACAAGAGGTTATCTGAAGTTTTGAAGGCACTATAAGAGTATTCCATCTCCCACAGGAGGTATAAGAAGGGTTATTAAAGGTTGACTTATTTAGGGATTGAATTGGAGATGAAACAAAGATTCTTGAATTTGCCAGAACAGGTGAGACGTCACTGAGGTTTTTGAAGGGATCACCTATTTTGATATCTCATCTGGAATTTTTGCAGCTATTCGTAACTGCTTTTTCTGGAAAATGAAGTAGTTTGGGACAACAGAACTGCAGTAATATCAAAGGATTTTCTTTACTGACCTTTGTGGTGCTGATTTTGGCAGTACATAACTTCTACTTGTAGCAGACGGAGAGTAAATGGGATGAGTTACCAGCAATGAAATGCTGCCTGTCTGCAGTCTGTGCATTCCTGGTACTAAAGTATCTATCCATGTACTTCACTCAAGCCTCTGGTGTTTGCATAAAAAAAGAGTCTATACAAAGTCTACACAAAGCTCGGTCTTACATTTCTGGTTCTAATTAATAAGGATATAATAGTGAGAAACTTCATTTTTAGGGAAGACAACAAACATTTCCATGTCTACTCTTCTCTTCTGTGTTACCACTCAGCCTACTCAGAAAAGTTATGTAAGGCGCAAACTGCTTAATTCCATCTTGAAGAATGCATTCAATAGCACTTTAAAAGTGATACCATTAGCTATTCATTTTGTCCAATGCATTTCATATTAACAATAATCTATCATAGTGCATAATGATTATTAAAATCTAAGCAATAGGAGCTTTAGAATAAATGAACTGGCACACTTGACTAACCTTGAAACCTGCTTTATAGATTAAAAATGCTGGTTTTTTGTCACGAACACTTCAGTCACTTCACTTTCCTTATATTCTTTATATCTGAATTGTATGTCCTATTTTCCCCTCATACACTTGATTCTATTCAAACAAGCCAAATCATTTTGAAAGCGTTGCATGTACACCTGATCCCTGAGTTTTCTGACTTAAGTTGTCAACAGTGGACTTGTACCTGCACTGAAGTTCTCAAAGCTTCACCAGTGAACGTACAAATTCTACGCTCATGTAGACCTTGAGAAATTTGTAATATGTTATCTAGGTGGTACATTTGAAATTTTTATCTGAAGAAATTTACTACTCATTTACTTAACCCCCATTTTAATGCTCATGTCTAAGTTTAAAATTGAATAATTTAGAGTATTTAAATTAAGATACAGGTATAGAATATCGTGCTTAGTAACTACAGTATAATGTGAATTGTGACAGTCCCGAATGAAAAACTATCGCAAAAAAAATTGCTTTTCTATTAGAAAATAGAGGAAAAAACCCCAACAAACCAGGAACAAGGTATTACCAAAAGCTTCTAATTTACAGGGCACAGGAGAGAGATATTAAAGATAAAATGGATAGGACATAACAACATACAACACATTGATAAAAGAAAGGCCAGAAGAAACGGAACAAAACTGAAAATAAACATGCCTATGATTCATGTAAACACACAACTGGAAGGTAAGCAACCCAAATTACATGACAAACATTTTAAAAAGTGACTGAAATGAGATAACAAGCAAAACCAGTGTAAAGCCACTTTACATCCAAACAGAAATGAGAAGGAATAAACCAGACAGCAATAATATTCAAAACATTAAAAACAATAGACCGTGTATACAACATATTTCCCCTCTTTTTTAATTGACTTTAACACCTAGAGCAAACCCCAGACACTGGTCACAGTGCTGCAGGTGGCTGCACAGCAACTTTTTCCTGTAAGGAGCACTTTCAAATTTGTTAATTTTTCTCAGTAGGAAAACAAACAGTTTTATCAGATACGAGCACAGAATCCTTTGACATTGTGAACGTGCACAGAAGGCACTGGTGGTGGGTAGCCAGTGCACAGGTTTGGAGTTCACAGGCAGGGTTGGTGTGTTGGTTAGGAGTAAATTGTTATACTAGGTGCAGACAGATAAAGGCCCAAAATTCCTTCCTGCAGGAAGCTGAAACCGTCACGTTTTGCAGGGGAAGGAGACCTTGGGAATCTTATCCTAATACACTACTCATCCGTAAACGAGCGTGTTCTTGCAAACGCAATTGGCTTTCCTTACAAAGCGGGGGAAAAGCTGTAAGCAATAGATCCAGGTAGCCATAGGTCTGTCATTTTTTCCTCATTGATGCTCTTCCAGCTTCTCTGGCTACTATTCCACGCTCTGGTGTGTACTGGCATGTAAGAGAAATGCACAAAGCATGAAGCAGACAAGACAAGAACCCTGCTCTGCCCCTCTCTTCCGTGTAGCAGCAGCATACTTGCCTCCGGTAGAAGTCAGGGCCTCTGGCCATTACAAGAGGGTACAGGATGAGAATGGTTATTTTGACATGAAAGGGGGAGAAGAAATCATAGGAGGAAGGGCCAGGGCTCATATATAAATGCTACAGCTCTTCACATATTCTTATCTTAGAGGATAAAATTATTCCTCGTGTTCAGAGATCCACATTCTGCCCTGGAAATAAATTCCCCTTTTATTTTACGCTAAGCACCAGCTTATTTGAAAGTCCATGTAGGCAGCTGATTCCTGGCACTATCTGACCAAACAAATACTAATTGTTACTGACTTCCCAGATGGTCATTCTAATAACTGGAGAAGGGCAACCAATGTAGCAATCAGGATTCATTTAGTTGAAGACAGCACAACAGCTGTCTTTTTCTCTCCTACACACTCAAGCAGAGCTTTCTGTTGTTCCAGGACTCTATTGAGCCTGCAGCAAAAAGAGCTCCAATGAGCTGGAAAGTCCTGCTTTAGGAGACGCTTTACCGAGTTCTCACCCCCTTCTCCTCCTTCCACATTACTCTGCTTTCCTGCCCACCACAGCTGCACAGTAACTTTGAGTGGGCAAAGTGGCTTAAACACGTGCTATCTCCAGCCTATTCAAAGTGTTTAAGTTCAAGGAAAGAATCGTACAATCACACAGAAGGCAGTAACAGAGTCTCCGCAAACTGACAGTTCGGTTCAGTTAGTTCTCACCCAGCTCAGGCTGAGCTGGTTATTTCCCCAGACTGCCAGCAGCCAGCTAGCAGGAGGCGGTGGTGGAACAGCCACGTAGTATCTCAGGTGGGTAACGAGAAACAAAGTCAAGATTCAAATTTCATCAGCCTCACAGAAGTTGGGATACCACCTATGGGCATAAGAGCATTTTTATCTAGGCATGAATTGCAGTGGATACTTCTAAGCTCTATCTATCGGGGCCAGAAGAACTCAAAACCTCATCCACTCAGCTGGCCTCTATCACGATTCATTTACAGGGACCAGAAGAGCATTGCATTTGTCTGTTCTTACGGCTCCTGATAACGTTCTCTAAGAAAGGCGTAGATAGTTCAAATGGATAGGCTTTTCCTGAGGAATATTATAGCAATGAAGCACAAGAGAGATCAAACTTTTGCCTGGTACAAACTGTTCTGGCTTAAAGGCCAGATAAGTCAAGAGGAACCTTTGATGCTCTGATACAAACACTGAAAACAGGGATGATGTTCTGCTGAACCACTTTGGGCACAGCAGAATTAAAACTCTTTCAACTGTGTATTTGCACTTTAGCAGAAAAATCCTAAATATATCTTAATATACTTAAATCCTAAATATATCCTCTGAATATATCATGGTCCCTGACTTCCAGACTGAATACACTTCAGCAAAGTGCTAACCTCCCAACGTTATCAGCTACTGAGTCTCACGTTATCTCAGGTGAGAAATCAGATCTCCACCGTGGAGTTTTAATTTGTCCCATTTCTCTCCCTGGCTTTCCAGTACTTTGGTCCCGCATTAGCCCAGGAGCAGCAGGCGTACTGGCAAACACACACAGCAGGAGACACGAGACACGCACCTCAGAGGACTGAGGGAAAAGGAGCTTGTTCACAGCTACAACCGCACGAAGACTTGCCAGCGGCCCCGGTCACCACCGCAGGGCGCGTTTAACAGCAGAGCCGGCTGCTAGCGGTGCTGGCCACAAAAGCCCATGGTGGCTGGCTTCCTCCCGCGGCTGGGATTTGGGTCACCCTGCAAGCCCTGCGAGAGCAGAGCTCCTCTCGTAACCACAGAACGCTGCTCTTCCGCTGGAGAGCATCCCTCGGCACAAGTCTCTTGTGATCTACCCGACATCAGCCGCTTGCCGAACAATTACAGTGGTAAATGCTACTAATCGCTACTCCCAGCGCACACGTTCCCCTTTGCTTCTTCTCCTCCCTAGAAATACCAGACCAGCGAGGTCAAGATTCCTAACACAACAGAATTCCATAGGACTTTTTTCCTTGTACTTTTTAATTGCAATCATGTTGGAAATAGGAAAATGGCATTACGAATTACTTACAAAATCCTTTCACTGTGAAATACTGTTATGTAAATACCAAGAAATTAACTTACAAATAATAGAAAAAGTCGCTTGTATGTCTGAAGGGGAATTGATTACCCTAAACTTTTTACTTAAGCCGTATTTTTTGCTAGTACCTCACTTCCCAGCTAGACACAATTTCTGCAAATGTGCCATTATCAGATGGTCTGAATGATTAATTTTCAACTGCTTTTTATAAGCTGCGTGTCTGTTATACAGAGTATTTTTTTATGTATAGCATTTCCTATGAAACCTCATAGGTACCTAACACTTGCTTACCAGAACTGGGATATCCCAAAGTATCTCAAATTTTGAGATTCAGAAATTATTCTACACTTTTCCAGCAATTATCCAGAATTATGAATAGCCTTAGTATGACTCAGTGACTCTCAGTTAATAAAATATTCCACTCATTTAAAATAGAATACAAAAATTTAAAAATATTCATCAGTGATTTTCTTTCCATTTGGCATCTTTGCAAAAATATCATTGATGCTAAAGTTTTTAAATTTGGGTTTGAAGAGTGTTTCAGTCCTGTGGATCCCAGGTGCGGAGGAGAACATATCCCGAGGGTATATGGATTTTCATCATGACTGGAACTGAATGTGAAATCTTCAACTCCGAATGTGAACCTCTACCGACTGGGCTAACGGTTAAACTATTAGCATGGGAATGCAAAGATCCCGCACCTCTGTAGACTAGGCTTAGAAAGGACACTTAACACAATGTAGTAAGTAGCTGCGTTTAGGGAGACTGTTAATGTCCAATAAATATTTATTTCTTCAAAAACATCTCCAAGTAGGAGCCTAACTCAAGCCAAACATATCTGAATCTGAATATGAACATAACCTAATAAAGTGTTTTTATTTTTAAATTATACATTACATTCAGGATTTTAGAATACATCAAAAATTCTCTTTGTTAGCTTGGATTAATATTTTAAAGCTGAAGTATGACAAGGAGACAAAAGGAGTATTGTAGCAGATTAAACTAAAAACACCCTTACCACATTAAAATAGGTTTTAGAAATAAAGGGACAGCTGTTCACAGGATGAAAAGAAGTTGGAATAAATAAAACAACTACATGATGTCTTGATACCCTGATGTATACACTCCGATGGCACAGATCTCTCTTTGTACAATATTTATATTTGTTTCTCAGTAAGATTAACTGTGTTCTTATTATTCATTTGCATTTATGACTCAGTTTCAGAGTTATGATTATATTCCAGAGACAGCTCTCAGACACCCTCCACATCTCAGATTTGCCTCTAAGCATGATAAGAGAAGAAAAACAACACCTGTGCCCTGTAAAAGAACGGTGTTCTTGCAGAATATACACTAATGAGAGGTCAGGCCACTTTTTTTTTACTTTTTATTTTCTCCATTTCTCTTCTACGAAATAGTCTGAGCGCTGGTATATTTCCTAATTTTACTTCCACAACAAAAGAAACGCTAAGATTTTCTGCCAGCTCCTTTGAATAAGTAAAACGGTGTTCTACCCTGTGACTGCATCTGATTGCCCACGGGAATCCTATCAACACCAGCACTCCAGCTGAGGAGAGCTCATGGCACAGGGGCCACCACTCTATTAAAAGCTACAACACAGACAAGTGACTGCAAGCCGTAGAGGAAAATTAACATATTTTCTGAAATGTAGTCAGGTCAAACATCAACCACATTATTTCCCAGCTGGCTAGGTAACCGCTTTGATTTTAGGGGTAGCAGTTCACCCGCGCAGCAACCTCCAAACAGGTTTCTTTGCTCTAAATCCCATGCACGTCATACATGGGTGAAATAACGAAAAGTCTTATTGTCACAGGAAGAAAACCTGTGAAGGCCTTGGCTGCTTCCCCCAGCTCCATCTGAACAGAAGGGAGGGAAGATGCCTTCTAAAGGTGTCCCATGACTCAGCAGACCCCGCAGATGGCCCTGACATCCCTCCTGCAGAACACTCAGCCCACAACCACGGCAAGCTGACTTCGGGATTCGCCGCACCCGAGTTACGGAGAATTTCTCCAGAGCAGTCGTAGATCCCTGAGCACTAAAGCATGCTCTCCAAGGAAGATGAACCTCCGTGTGTGTGCACACCCTCACTCATCCAAAGGAGAATCTCCCATGTCAGGGTACCAAAAGGGTCACTCACCATCGCCGGGGAGAGCGTCACTCGGTCCCTGGAGGAACACTCGGAGACTGCCCTGATCCGAGGGCAGGGTCCCGGACTGCACCACCCGCTGCTCCAAGGAGGACCAACTCCCCCTGGGTTCTCCGACAGGGCTCCCTTTATCCCCTGTTGGGAGGGGTGTGGGCTGGGGTCATTTAAATAAGAACGCACAGCGAGGAGGCAGCTAACGACCCAGACTGCGAGGCACCGGAGAGCCCCGGGGCACCGACCTGATCGTTACCAGGTGCTTGAGCAGCCCCGGTCTTTTGTGCACGCTCGGTGCAAGCCGTCAGCGCGCCTGCGCTGCCACAGTGGAGGTGTGAAGATGATCTCTCCATCTCCAGCCAAGAGAAAGGAGCTCCCCTTGTAGAGGGAACAGGTCCTCTTCAGCGCGGCACTAGGGTGAATACTCCTTGGCTGTGCAGTATTCCGGGTACCTTCCTGTGCTGTTCAGTTACCACAGCTGGTATTTACCCCCTCGGCAACAAGACTAACTGCTCTGGAGAGCTCCACAATAAAACCACAAACCGAGGCGGCGAGGCCGTGTAGCTGAGGGCTTCACCCACCGCTGGACCTCAGCCACCATCCCTGTACACCTGCACCGTGAGCGGGTCGTATCCTGCCCCAGGGTGTCTGCACCGCCCCTGCGCACCCTCTGCACTACGGCTGAGACGGAACGTTTTGCCGAGAAGAAAAGGATGACAAGACATGAATAATTTTAACATTCAGAAATAATTAAGGGCCTCAATTCCATGTCTAGCAGTACAATAAGACAAGACATTGCTTAAAATACATCAGGCTTTTATCTATTCCCAGTGATCCATATTTTATTCAAGCAGTACAGGTGTATTGGCCCTTATCCTCTAATTCACAGTAAAAGGGATTCTATCTTGTTTCTGCTAACCAACATTTCATCAGCTTACTCTTCAGAAACACCATTTTGTCAGCTTGCAAAATTACTACTTAGAATATTGATCCATACAAGCAGCATTTTGCTCTGAACTTATTCATTAGAAAAGGATTAAGGTGGGCAATAGAAAGAAAACCAACATTCTTTGGAGTATATAAGCAGTGTGTTAGAAATTAAGCATCACTGAAGTGAGTCACCGGGTAGAACAGATCGATGGTAAAATTCAAATTAATACACTTGCAGCTTAACAAGTGAGCCAGAGATGCTGATTCTCACTGCAGGGCAAGTGCTGCAGTATAAAGGAAACAAAACAAAAATGAATTTATCATACTGTTCTTCACCTGAAGACAAGTGAGAATACTTGATAAGAAAAAGGTATGAAGTTGAAAAATAAGATTAATGTAAAGCAATTTTGCTTTGCTTTTTGTCCTCTCGCTCACAGTGAAGCAATGCTCTACAGATTATTAGCCCAATATAAAACAAGAAAAGTTTCAAGAGAAATCCCTGGAGAGGTCTTGAAGGCAGAATGGCGAAAAAACCCCACCCAAACCAGCCTGATTTCCTGCCCTGTACCTTGCTGGCCCAGCACTGTCTGCCACATATGAGACAATAGCTAGCAGGAGGTACACTGCATTATTGCCTCCATGGATAGGAAATGTGACCCTATGCTAATAACAGACCCTTATACTGTCACTGCCTGAAGCTCCTTAAAACAAAGACATAGTCTGAATGTACATTCGCACAGAGGCAGAGGCTGCTCCCAGAAGCCCAATCTCAGGACAGGCTGAGCCCAAATGAAAACCTGCAGAAGAACTTTGTCTCATGATGTTCCACATCCAAATAGGCAGAATCCTGAACCGTGATCTTTCATTTAAAGTAAAGAAATCAATCAACTCCCATTTATTATTAGCCAGAAGAAGAAAAGCGACTCACACACACAATGGCTGAGGTTGGAAGGCACCTCTAGAGATCATCTAGTCCAACTCCCCACTCAAGCAGAGGCAGCTAGGGTAGGTTGCCCAGGACTGCATCCAGTCAGGGTTTGAGTATCTCCAGGCACAGAGATTTCGCCGCCTCTCTGGGCAAACCAATTTTTGTTTGATCAGGAAATCTGAGCAGTTGAGAGTCAGCCACATCAGGTCTGTGCCAGACTCCTTTTGGTCTACAGCTCAGAAGGACAGTCCTCTGCATACTGCTAAGCCTGAACTGTCCCCGAGTTAGCTGGGGCAGATGAGAGCAGCCTTAAGGCTGTTTTAAGTTACACCTTGGGATGAACAGGCTATCAGCTGTTCCAAATCTTGGGAGTCATAATACTGCTTTAGAGTCATAAAGGTGCTTTAGAGTTGTTTGGTTTCTTTTAATATGGTTTTATACTGCCTCCACTCCAGGTGAGGACTGACTCGTATTACTGGATGCCCTGTAGGACAATTCGAATGCATCTTTTTGGATATTGATATAAATGTTTTTGCTCAAGTTCTCTCAGAAAGTGTGTGCCAAAAAAAAAACAAAAAAAAAAGAACTATTAAATAACTGGCTAAAGCCTCTTGTTTACCTTCGAAATTACTTCATGGCAGGCACAGACTCCAAAAGCTTGCTGTTTTTCTGAAAACGTGTACAACAGTGTATGTACACTGTATACATTAGCACAGCGTGGTGTGTGAATAGTCTTTTCACCACCACTTCAGTGTCCCATAATTTGGGGGGTAATTTGCTGCTGGTTGATAGTCTGATGTATGTGTGGCACATTCTACCATGCCTGGCTCAATGAATCGCACTGATTCAGTGCCTGCATGAGTAAGAACACATGGTAAACATGTCAGGGGGTTGGACATATTTTCTAAACAGGATTGACAGAGTTGTTCATTTTTATTTTCAGAGTAAACTCTTTTTCTTCGACTATGTTAGAAATAAACAGCAGAGACAAAACAAACCCCAGACTTTCCTGACTGTATCTGCTTTCTTCCATTGAATGATGATAATGTGTTGCTTCCTTTAGTCTTATTCTAGCATGGTGTCTCCAGTAATACATTTCACGTCAATTCTAGAGTTGTCTGAAAAATGTTCAAAAGGATTTTCATAAAACTCAAAACAAGCCGAAATATTTCTAAGTGTAATTTGCTAAAAAAAGTAACAAATAATTTTGACTTGACTATTTTATAGGCAATTATACAAAGCAGCTCTAGTGTATAAATACAGCTACATAAATTATTTGCAAATTCTGTACTATAGGTAGGAAGTAAACACAAATAGTTAACAAAATACCAGACATGGGGTTACAACTAAGAGGGACCATTTTGATTGTCGGTGCTTTATGTCCACAATGTCAGGAATTACTCCCACATCTTGTCCATAAATCTTGATTTAATTTGCACATGCTTCATTGCAACATAATCTGTAGCATCTCTGGATACTTTGGAAGCTGCATCATCAAGTTAGCAACTAAGTCTGGGTCATCCCTTCTAATCACAATCAGTAATCATATCATCCCTTTCAGAACTGTATTTCATTGCTTAAAAAAATGCTTTACTTCTAACCAGATATTTTCTAGATCCAGTTATCATGTTAGATTGCGTTCGTTTCTATCACAACTGAACATTTTTAGTATAAAAAATTATTTTCCCAGTGCTTTTTTTCCCAGAGGCAGGTATTTTCTAATTTAATGGTCAGTGTATGGTGTAGATTATAGATCATATACATAATACAATGAACAGCTTAAGTATGAACATTAGTATGAAACAAAATGCTAGGTGCAAGCATCTCCAAAATTTATATGGTTCAAAAGTCTGGGGACACATTATAAACGCTCTGTTGGCTGTTATTCAACTCTATTCATTTCCTTTCAGGCAGAATACCCTAATTACAGTCATTGAGCAAGAGACACTCATAAGAGAGGGAGGATAAGAAACTAAATGAGCAGGCTTGATTAGTGCATCCACTATAACATCTAAGAAATAAAAATTTAGATAAAGCTGAAGGGAAGCCATAACAATGCTCTTACACAATATTTGTGTCCCCTGATTTTCTGCGTGACTGGGATTGTCCTGGAATATCATACCCTGATTATCCGTAATTTTTAATGGTTAATTTGCTCATGAAGGGGCACACACAAACCCAGTGTAAACCAACCCTTTAAAAACAAGACCACAGTTTGTCCATATATATATATAAAAAAAACTATGTCCATATGTATTTTTAAAATTGAAAATAACATAGCAAATACATTAATCTAACTAAAGTTCAGATTTCCTCTGAGCATCATGATGTAAACACACTTGTTCTGCAACACAAGTAATACACTCGATCAATGTTCAGCCTTTGAAAAATCTAGAACCAAGTTTCCTTCAGAATGATCAGAAGCAATCACACTGTGGGTTGCTGCTTAAAAGCTCTCACAAGTGTGTTCACCCCCGGTTTCCTATGGCTTGAACACCTCCTGTGGTTACCTTAGAAACATAGGGCTGATACTGGATATGTCCCACAGCTGTTTTGGTAACTCTGAAGCTCATGATGACCACAAGTTATGGGGCAATTTCAGAGTCCGTAATCGAAAGATACGGTTATACAGAAAGATGACATATTTAATGCATTCTGTTTAAACCTGACTTTATATAGCATCAGTTATCCAAAACATTCACCCATCCCAGAAGTGGCACCTCCACCACCGAGCAAATGCTCCACATTATAAAACGATTAATAACTTCTCTACACAAGGAAACTTCTGCTGAATGTAACTGACCCAAGCTGGAAGTTTGCCAGCTCACTGGGTTAATAACCGCTTCTCTAACAAAAAAACCTTCCATGAGAGTTTTAATGACCAGAGGTGGCCTGGGCTTTGGTTTTATACATCGTATGCTGGCATCTTTGCTGCCAGCCACTCTGTGTCTTCTGTAATACTGTGACTCTCAGAAGCACTGGCAGGAGACCGAACTCAACGTCTTACAGACATATTAAAAAGGTCATAGCTACAGCTCCCTTGTTAAACATGGAGTCACCAGGTCCCAAGCGTATTTTTACACCCCTCGGTGCCATAGGTCGCCATTCATTTCAGATGTTACTTAGAAGGCCACACTTCTTGAAATATCAGAACTGTATTTAGATATCACAAAGCCAAATGATAACAAAGACCAGTTAAAATCAGTTTCTTCCACAAGATCACAATCAGCGCAGAAGTCAGTTTTGGTGACCTTGCTATTACTGCATTGCCCAGTACATAGAAAAGGCTGCTCCAGCTACTATGAAGAAAATTAACCATCCCAGCCAAAAGCAGCATAAGGACCACGCAACGCAGTAATGGAAAGGTCATACAATTCTTGCTTTCCGTCAATACAACAGTTGTCTAAAATCTCTTTTACTTCTGTCTATAATGTCCTCGTTGGTTTTTGTACACCAGCTCTTGTGAAGGAGATGCACAATCTGTGGAAGGTTTTTAGTGTTATGATGATTTAGTTGTTAATTATTACGTAATTTTCCATGGTTAGAAAACTAAATTGTCACAAACTGTTGTAGAATCTTATTATTCTTCCAGTTACTCTAAAGCAACTGTCAAATGCACTAGTTGTTTGCTTATACGTTTCAGAAATAAGTTTTAAAAATAAAGATGGACAACAAAGAAGACAGACCCTTTCCATTCACCTCTCCCAAAATGTGAAAATTTATTCCCCCTCACTCCATCCTACCGGACTGCTTTTGGCACTGCCTGTCAGCCTTGAGACCCTCCTCTAAAACATCAGGTTCTTGACTCTTCCTCACTAACCCCTCCTCTGACTTCCGTCTACCAAGGGGTATCAGGTAGGGTAAATTGCGTCTGTCCCCCATTCCCTTTTGGCTGTTCAATGGAGAGCATTGCATGAAGGAGAACGATGGCAAAGTACGTGAAAGTACTTGATTCTCTCCTTTTATGTACAAGCTATGCTCAGAATAATGGAGAAGAGCAAGGAAAGACTCCTTTCCCATTTTAATAGAATATAAAATGAGCATGTAATAAAATAACAGTTCGACGTGAAGGTTTACAGAAGAAACTGTAGCTCATGTATCATCCCTTTGCGGTTGCTGTCAGTGTGCCCATGATGCACTCTGTGCTATAAATGATAAATGGCCTAAAACAGACCTCTCTTAGGAGCCGGCTACAATAGCACCTCCAAATGCCACTGGAAGAAAACGTTGTCTGCTTAATTTTTCCTCTCAGCTGCTGGATGTCATTTTTGGAGTAAGACAATTTTTCTTGCTTACAGGAGCCACACAAGTGCTCAGCAATTTTGCTGTAAACCAGAAGGGACTAAACCTCCCTGACAACCCCATGCCTTTTTTTTTTTTTAAGTGTTTCAAACCATCGTACTCCAAAGGAGGTAAATGTCTTACTGTGTAAGTGTAGAAAACACCAGAGCTATAAAAGGTTTCATTAGCAGGTTCCTAATTCAGTGGCCCCCAATTTTTTTTTTTTTTTTTTGAGGAATGTCTCACTTGCACCCTCTCCCTTCTTGCTACTACCATCCAGGTCACAGCTTCCTCTATATTGCCCCACTTCAGAGATTTGACTCCTGGTACTTTTTTTCTGTGGTCTACTGTACTACAGCCCGCTGGTGTCACAGCTCTCTTGGACCATTCCTCAGCATCCCTGCCACTGTCTCCTTACACTGGCTCAAGTCTTCCCTCTTGTTTCACCGCCTCCAGAGAGCTTGTTATCTTGGACTAATCTTGAATACGGGCTCACCTCATGATGGGGTGAGCAGACATCCCAAAATCAATGGCACTCTTGTTTGAAACCTCTTTCACACAAAGGTTTCTGGACCCAGGAAGGTCTGCAATAACTTCACAATTCTAGGATAAATCCGGCAAGATTAGGATCTTTGGACTGCTTTGTCTAACAGAGTTCCAGCAAGTCCTTGTACACAGAAAACAAGCTTGTCACATTTTGCAGGTAATTATGAGGTATGAAGGATTTGCAGACTTCTTTTTCTATTTTTTAAATAGTCAGGTATGATTTGGGCCAGGTTTTTGGAAGCATTTAGCCCTTTGCAATCTCCACAATGGATCACATTGCAGATTCTTCTAGTAATTAAATACTGTCCTTACTTTAACGTGAGAAGCAAGTGCTCTACCCGACTATATGGCTTTTGTTCAATGGAGAAGATTGTGATACATCTTGATCCTGAATCCTAATTCTATTTGAATGTCAGGCAGAAATACTGCAGAAGCAAGGCACAAGGCCATGATGCTATGAGCAGGTCACATTCCTGGTGCAGTTTCTACATATGAATGTCTGAAAATCAGAGTAAAAGTTCATAGACATTAATTTTCTTAGGTGGGAGTTTGGAATAGTCAGTATTCAATATTTAACATCTTCCTCCTCCAAATTTACACTTATGTTGAAGAGTGTTATAAATAAAACATTTATGTGCATAATATCAGAACGACAGGCTCAGTAGAAAGGAGTAGAAAATAAAAAATATTAAGATGTTGAGCCTCAAACACATCATTATTTCTTGTTGGCTTCCTTTATGTCTCAAGTTTTGTCTCTATGATACCCATAGGCTGTAACCCCTTTGTATAATACACTACTTCTTTCTTCTGCTTTCAGAACTTTTTCAATTGACTTGGGAGAAAAGCAAGTTTTAATGATTTTCATTTTTTGCCCTAAAGACGATCCTTTTTTTCTATCGTCAATTAAACATTCTCAATATCCAAACTCTGTCTTTAATGTGCTTATTTCCCTTATATTTACTTCCTTGTTCATGTCATGTGGAAATTAAGATTAATTAAATAAATCCTAATTTCTTACTCAACCATCAATCCAAAAGAATTAAAAATAATAATAAAAAGAATCTTTTTCTCACTCTTTATAAAATTGCCTATAGAAACAGATTCCTTCTGTCTTGGAAAAAAAGCATTTGGCAGTGCTCACCTAATGAAATCTTGCCATTAATGGTTACAGTCTAAATATTAGAAAATCCTCACTTATCACAGATAGTATGAAATAAACATCAACAGTCTGCACCTACGTTGAAAACCACCAAAGACAGAGTTTGCTTGAAGCTGCAATTAAACCCACCATACATTACTCACAGCAGATGTGGTTTTTTGGGTGAGCAGGAAAAAAAAATTAAAGGAGATTGAGAAGGAGCAAGACAGCCAATAGATAATCCCATTCTCACATGGGCATGGACCGAGCAACTGTATCAGCCTTATCAAACCAGATAATGCTGCTTTGATGCTTATGTTTCTGTCTTTCTTTTTTTTTCCTTTTTGTGTGTGTGTGTGTGTGTGTGTGTGTGTGTGTGTGTGTGTGTGTGTGTGTGTGTGTGTGTGTGTGTGTGTGTGTGTGTGTGTGTGTGTGTGTGTGTGTGTGTGTGTGGCTCCCTATGTTTCTCAACCTTCCCCTTGGCTTTCTTACTCAATGCACTCACAGTGCTCATATCTTTCAGCTGTGTGACAAAAGCACACGTATATCAGAAAGTCATTTCACATGAAGGAGGGCAAAGGTCAGAGAAAAAGTGACTTTGCTGATAATATTTCATAGGTCAGAGCTACCACATCAAACTTTTAAATGCCTAAATGAATTATGTAAATGTTAACTTTTGACTGAAAACTGGGCAGTTATAAAACCCTAAAGCTGTGAAACCAAGGCCAAGTAACCTCCCTGGCTGCAACTGCTTAATGCTCAACACAGAGACCTGCCCAAGTATTAGCAAGATGAGAATCTGATGCTCTCAGCTGATTGTGGAAGCATAGGGATGATCTTCTACAACCTACTGAACTCTGCTTTTGCTTTGTCGTTTATGCATGCTAAGGTTTTTTCTATTCTGCTTTAAAATATAACACAAAACTTACTATGCTTGAGTACCTATAATATTCTAGATAGAACCTGTAACGTTATAAAAATCTAACGTGCAGGCTGAATAGGTAAAAGAGAGAAAATAAAATAAATTGGTCTAGCAACACTTAAATGATGGCAAATGTAAGTTTAATATAAAACCATATTAGAACAATTGAGAATCATGAGAGGCTGATTTATTATTTATATAGCACACTAAAAGTTATCTGTAAAGGAAATTGTGTAATATGCAGTAAATTAGACAAAGCTGCACTATAAATTGGGATTAAATCTTAAACTGGTTTTAATATTTAATATGCTATCATGACTCACATTTTCAATAACGGTTGTTCAAAGATCAAGAAGAAGCTTGAAAGCAGACGGAGGAGGATCAGTTGCAAAACCTGCCTTCTGATGATACAAATTAAATCAGATCATGTCTTAATTGCCAAAACCAGACAAAACTAGCACATGTCCTCTGTTGAGGACACGGCCCAAAACTCACCAAAGGCTGGAAGAACTCCCATTAAACTCAATAGAGTGGAGATCACAGTAACTGCAAGTTATATAACTAATAGGGCTAGATATATTGTATTACGCAGGAATAAAATAATTACAAATTCATTTGGTTTCTTTTTAATGATTATCCCAGTGGAACACTGGCAAAACTCGCCCTTTGATGGGAGCAAAAATGGCATGTTAAAAAAAAATAATTTTCCCAGAGGAGCATTCGGAATTATGCTGTTCAACTTGAACAAAGCCAGAGCTGAAGTTCGAGTGCCCATTTGGATTTCAAACTACACACTGAAGTAGACAATTCCTGGGCGTGAAGTGACATGATTATATTTTTTTTTAAGTGCACAGGATACAAGAAGACGGGTCCTTGTATATACTAGAATACATTTTGTAAGTTAAAACTAGTTTATCTACAGAGTTTTTCTTAGAGTCATATGGAGCACGGATCTGAAAGGTTGTGATTTGCATGGCTTAGTCCTGCCTCAGACATTTATTATTTGCGCTCTTGTGAAAAAAGAATTGTCTCACAGTCTGTGGCCTTAACACACTGTGCAAAGAAAATACATCAAAGTCCTTGGCCGAAAAGGTTTATAACTGAAGATGTCAAACAACAGACAAACAAAACCAGGGACAGTTCAAGGAAACCATGATACGGCTTTGGTCAGCAGTTTAGTCAGTGGTCTCAGCACATTGGCAGCCTAATTCCTGTCAGGAGAGCTTGAAAGAAGAAAATGGTTTTGTTTCAATGAGGGTTACACAGAGTGTCAAGGGCAACATGGAAAAGGCACCAAAATACTACAAATAGTCTACGGGGTTGTTGTCAGGCTGGGGAGAAAAGTCAAGCTGCTACTGCTTCCTAGAAGCTAACAGCAAGAGAGGGGTACAGCTTCGCTGGGGAAAAATGGTTAAGATTGGATTCTTTGGAGGAGGAGGAGATGATCACGCAATCTAGAGTATGATTTCAGCAGCAATAATCTGAATGGTGATGTCGTTGGTCAATACCAGAGAAGAAGATGTTGCACTACCAATGCAGACATGAAATGATAAGTTATCTGCACAGTACTTATAACTTGTGGATTACTAAGAAAAGTTGTATCATTGGTACGCTCTAGGGAAAGAACTTGCAAAATATAGATATGTTTATAGCTGTGTGTAAGAATAAAGAAAAGCCAGGATGAAAATACTGCATACTTCAACTCTTCTCTAACGTATTAAAATGTCAGATGCCAAAATGTATCTACGGATCAATACGCTGAATCACAATCTGGCCAGTCTGGCTGTCAGCAGCGTGGTTGGATAGTTCCACGTTAAACCAGTTCTCTGTCCGTCGTGGTCCAGACAAACCCTCAGGAGTTTTGTTTGTGTGCCCGGGCCACAGTTTAACTCCTCCGCACCGCTGTGCTTGATGCACTGTCACTCCCCTACAACCCGTAAGAACTGTGAGTGGAATAGGTTTAAAAAGAAATGTTGTAATTTGCAGCTTAGACTTCACTAATCTTTTTAAGGTTAAGGTGTTCCGCACAGGAAATCATATTTAGTTGTCTGGAATGTTTTGAGCTGCTTAAAACGCCTAATTGTCATTTTGATGAATGTAACAGAGGCATACAGCAGAGAAATCTGGTCCACCGTGCATTGGCATTACAAACGATAGTACCTTCCTGCTCTGCCACAGCAAGAAATGTCGATTTTAATTAACGCTTTGCTTTCAAAGACGTCGTTTTGCACATGACACATTAGAAAAAGTCTCTTTATCTGTGTGTTAACTTTAGACTGCTGTGCTAGGCAGCGTGGCTGCAGTTCTCTTCAGCACGAAGAGAGCTTCCCTTAACAACTCTCGTGGGGCTGCCGCTGTTTTTCCTATGGTCGCCTGGTTCTAGGACAGAGTCACTATATTAAAAGATGTTTCTATCACAAAAGATATCTGCCTCCTTGAGTCACTTCAGCTCCTGCAGTTCATTTCTTCATTACCTCTAAAACTAAGGTTTGTTCATGGCTAGTTATGATTATAGTCAAATGTGAATCAAATCAGAAAGTATAGTGTATTAATGGAATATACTGTTGCTTCTCTGTCCTCTGTCAAGTTTGATTAATTTAGCATACTGACTGTACCCTACTAGTGCAGTATCCGAGCCTAAATAAACAATGAGAAAGACGATGTTATCAGGAGAGACAAACATAGAACAAAAAACCCCCTGAACTCACATATTTTGGAAAGCAGTAGGATTTTTTTTTCCCTCTCACTTTCATAAGGTGCTTAGACATTTCACTGAAGACATTTTAGTCATTTATGCAAGCCACTCATTAAAACTCCACAATAATATAGCATCTAGATTGGTTTTGTATCACTGAATATCTCCCCTCCCAGCTTTTATTTATTTCCATCCTTGTCACAAATATCTGAAAAGCAGCAGCAGTGTTTGGGAGTTGGCCTCCTGTAAATGCATGGCCTGACTAGACAGCTTTTTATTATCTAGCAAAAGATAATAAATAATGGTAAAAGATATGAAGGTGTCTTTAATTCCCAAAGCTATCGAGTCACTTTATTTGTTGTTGAAAGACAAGTGAAAATTCTTGGTTCTTCAGGGAAAGGCAGATTAGGAAGTAAAGGTTTCCATGAACAGTCCACCATTCTCCTTCTGCCTTGTTACACCCCACCTTTATCAGGTATAACTTATCTATATATTTTCCCAAACAATACTGTAACTAAAGGTTTGTCGATTTCTGGAAATACAGACTGTGCTGCAAACTATGAGGAAAACTGCTGTCTGTCTTTTATCTCAAGACATCTGATGTTCACAAGGTGAAGTTTATCAATTAAAATTCCAGACATTTTCTGCAGTTGCTGACTTAGAGTCAGTCTCAGTTAGATAACAACTAACTGAACTCATACCTAACAGCCTGAGCTTGACAGCAAGGGGGGTGAGAGTCACTTGTCACACAACAACTCCCTCCACAATTAGCCATTTTGAAGGATATTCCTGCATGCCGGCGTTCCTATCAAGCATGTCACCAAGGGGACAGGGCAACTGGAGTAGGCTTGTCAGAGCCCCTCTGACTTCAGCATTTGGCTAGACAAATCATGCAGGGTGGAAATGTAGCTCCACCTCTACTGGGCTACATTTGGTGCACAAAAATAATCCTGTAGCCTCTCCTATGGGAAAAGGAACTCTGGGAGTGCTTCCGTGTTTGTTTGTTCCCCAGAGCAACATCTGTAAATCGCTTTTGCTGCAGCTCAAAGATGATAGGATAGACAAATAGTCCCTTAAAATATCTTCAGTTGTGTATCTCTGTATTTATTACCACTTCATTGACAAAATATAGCGCAGATAAATGTAAGCCAGCCTTCTTGTGGGGGAACACACTTGGAAATACATTTCTGGTACTGATTATAAACACTAAAGATAACTTATTTTTAAAAAATTCTCGGCAAGAACATATCCAATCTTTATCATGATATGATAAAACATTATGATTTCCAGCCTGATATTGCTTTTATGAGTGCCATTCTTTCTTAATAGAAACTTGAAAAAAAACCGGGTCTGGCCAGACCTCGCTATTTTATTTCTTTTATTGTAACCATTAAATCAGCTTTCATTTCATTACTCTAATTGTGCCTGGGAGCAGCAACTGCCACCTTAAGGCACATAACCTAATTTAAAATGCTCACAGCTCATTCCACCTTAAAATATATTGCAGTACTTAGGATCAGCACAGCAGGTCAAGCTATACAACAGAACTGTTGTGATCCGAGGACTTTTTTTGGCAGTTAAATCAGGAGAAAGACTGAGGCAATGTAAAAGAAGTAACATTCTCTTGCTTAAAGATACACAGCAGTTGACATAACCATTTTTTATTTGTACCTTAAGTGTCTCCAGAGCATTCTTATTTAGGTAGAGATTTCTCGCATCAGGAGCGTTTCTTGGCACAGCACACAAACATCTAATTCACTAGGATGATTTTTACCATGGGAATTATACATGTAAAGAGCCACCTTACTGGGCTGTGAGGGAAAAATCCGTAATGATGATATATACGTCTGTTTGTGCTGCTTGCGTGGGCCCCTTCTCCCTTTGTTTCTGGCCATCTCTCCATCTTTATCTATTCTAAGCCTCTCTGAAAATTGCAGATTACCTCCGTTTTACTGACAGGGAATTGAGAGACACAAAAATTAAGCAACTCCCTAACATTACATACGGGTGCCAAGACAGAGCTGGGATTTAAATTTAGGTCTCCAGATTCCCAAGTGAGTGCTCCATATAAAAGCTGCTGTTGTACCTACTCCTCCTCTCCTTTCTCTTCTCATAGTTAGCAAGCGTAGCAGTATTTCTACATCCCCTACAGCATTGTTTCTAAGAGACTTTCCTCTGGCTAAATGATTCCAGCCCCAGTAAACAAGACCATGAGCTGCATAATCTGCTTGAAGGGACTAGGGCAGATCTTCATTAGCAAAAAGTGCAATTACAAACCTAAGTCTTATTGCAAAATTGAACAAAGGGGCAAACCAACAATTACAGTCTTTAAGGTCTAGAAGAAGACCAGAAGCACATCCTACCTACCTCGCCTTTGTTAACTGAAATCCCTGACTACAGTGCTTTGTAACCGAGTGCCAGTCCCTACTGGACCAAAGGTAAGGAAGCAAGGGATGCCAGGAAGGAGTCAAATCCAGGAGGGAAATCAGGATTTGTGTGATATGCAAGGTCTCGGGGAATTCAGTACAAATAACTCATAAATATCTGCTACCTGAGGTACCCCCTTGGAGGGAAAAGCGGAATATTTTCCTTTGTCTTGCAGTGAATGAGCACTGTAGGAAATAACTCGTTGCCATTCCTTGGAAGGCACCAGCTAAATAGCTGCTGTTTCACTAGTCAAACAGATACCAATTGGATCTCAAAGCCAGAGGCAGTGATAAAGGACCAAGCAGTCATTGGACTGGACCTATATAAAGATTTGATCCATTCCACTTATGCTGTTGTTTTGGATATGAGATAGTATGAGATTAATCAATGGATCCTGACCAAAAAAAAAAAAAACCAACTACTTTGGACATGCACCACAGTGCAACAACTGTATAAGTACTTGCATAAGCATATGTACATACATGTTTCTGATTAAACACACACACTACCCATCTATAAAACAGATTCTCTGGAACAGTACTCAAACTTCTGTTAAAATGTGTTAAAAAAAGGCAAAATATAAATTTTAAAAATTTCTCCAAACCTTATTTTCGCAGATACATTCAAATTATTTTTTCCCTTCAATCATATCAGCAAATTTTAAAAATTCTTCCGTTGAAGTGTCATTGATGAAATACTCTGGGCTCGGGAACTTCACTATGTGATAAGAATGACTTAGCTGTTAGCTTAGCCATTCCAAAATGACAGTTTTCAGAAAACTCTGATGCTGTTTTCATAAAGTAAATCAAATGATTGAGTGGCATATGGTTATCCTGTTTATATGACATAGAATGTGTGTCTTTTCTCTACATCAGTAAAATTAGAACTTTAAAAGGCACGCATTTAAATTGCAACATGAAAAAAGCACCAATTTAAGCACATTGTACATGTAATGTGCAGGTGTATCCGCTTATACATAAACTTGGTATATGTTACGTTTGACATAGCTTTAACCTGCTTCAGAGGTAAAGAGACAATAGGTCTCTGGAGAGCCAGGGTTATTCCATCAGCCAGACTTCTAAATGCTTCCAACATCAGGTCCTGGACTTCACATTATATTCAGTGTAGGAAGAGGTTTCCTTTCAGAATATGGCATGTATTTATTTGAATTCCTGATTATTAGGGGCCTCATGCTCAATTGTTTTTCAACTTTGAATTGTTACTCACAATGGTGCCAGACATGGTGAAAATATTTCATCTATACTTTCAGTGTTTTTCCTTCAAATGTTATTGATCCCACCACCTTCACATCCTTGATGAATATTTAATTATTTTTACAAAGTGCTACAGCCCAGGCAATAGGAGACACTAACCAGTTACCTTCAGGGGCGGAGGTCCAAAAAGCTGCCACAGCTCTTGCATATCCACATGACCGCTGTAATCTTGCCAGCCACCAGTGGGACACTTTTCAGATGCCTGAAAAGGCAGATGAACCTGTGAGCGTCAAGGTTTTTAGCCTATATTCAGGCAGAACTGGCAATCATCTCAGGAACTGGCTGATGGTTTCTGTGATGCAGTAACTTCTTTGTGCACATTGGCAGCTTGCTCCTAAACTAAACTTTGTAACCCAACTCTCTAGCATGTTTAGAATTGCAGATGTGTGTTCTGAGAATTTGCCGTGTTTGCCAGAAAGACGCTATATGATATTAGCACAGTCGGTTCTGAATTTTAAACCCAAATCTGATGTGCTATGACTCACAGCCTCAGGAAAGAATTAGATGAATGGCTCATAAGGGGAGAGACACTGCCTGAATATCTTTATAGAGGAGATATGCTGAATAATAACCGTTATCTCCATACCACAAGCTATTGTTCTACTTAGGATATGGTGAGCTGCCATACAAGCAGAGTGTGCCACACAGATAGTCATATTCTGAATTATCTTTAATATACCTAGAACACCCGAAATCCTTGAACTGCAACAGCACAGACCTCACTGATGGCTTGTTCTTGAGTTACGTCCAGGATGCCTCACTGACACCCATGGACAGTCCATTCTGAAATCTGTGCTGTCACAGCACCTCCGTAGTTGCTAGATAAAAGGTGGCCCAGGTATCCCTCTTGTGATATAATCACACCTCTCCTTGCAGCATGAATGTAATCTCAAATTAGTTTTAATACAATGCACCATGTGTAATAGAGAAGGTATTTCACTGTCTCAAGCTAGTCACATTTAATTTACATAACAAGCATTTAATTTACATGGGTATCTTTCTTGTAGTAAAGTCCCTCATGTTATCTAAAAATGATAGGTACAATGTGAATCTGGCCCCAAGTAGATCTGGAAGGAATTTCTGTAAAAAACAATATTTAAAGCGCATGGTTCTGAAAAGTCTGGGTGATCTCATAGACTGTGGTGGTTACTAAACCTTGAGTGACCTTATTTTCAGGGTCTCCAGATTCCATCATGTGCTAGGATTTACACTTGGCATTGCTCTTGCTTCCGGGGCTCAGAAGCACAGTAGTTGGCTTCAAGAACTTTAAGTAAACTGTCTCCAAAGAATTATTACATAGAAATGAACAGCTTGTGGCATTGTAAGACTTGTGGTCCCATGCAAGTCAATCTGCTCCAAGCATAAGTATTATAATTCTTTTTGAAAGACCCAATAAATGTTTGTAGAAGCTAGCTATAAATCACAAACCTTTTAATGACTTACAGGAGGACTTAACTGCTTTGCATGGGGAGGAGGTGCACTTGCATTCAGCTAACTTTACTACCTAACCGGCCTCACATCTGGAACATCATGATTTATGGCATGTTCTTAGCCATTATCCTGTGAAAGTAACACGGAGCGGGTCCTTTTTATTCTGCATTTCTAGAAGATGCCCACACCGAACAGTTAAATAGTAGCTGGATTGTTCGTCTCTGACTTAGCATGTACTTTGTGTTTCTTTTTTACAGTAAGAGACCTCATGACATTGTTCTCAAATGTCCTGAAATTCAGCAGCAGGACCTAATGAGAGTATCTATATTCAACTAAAACATTATTTGATATATTTAACACAATAGCACCTAAAATTCCTACCAGAAACTGAAGCCCCACTCTATACCAGTGCTATAAAAATACACGGTGTAAGGCACCCTTGTTCTGGACAGTTGTGTGTTAAACAGCCCACAAGGAGACAGAGCTTGGAAGGGAGAAGGTGGGTTAAAGTGTGTTTTATAACCTTTTAGGGATGGTGTGGTGTTTCTGCGTCTGCTCACTTCTTCCTTCCTCTCTCACTTTTTTTTATCCCATTGTCTTACTGGATTCACAGTCAGACTCTGACTCAATCTCTGTGAGTAGAACGACAGTACTGAAACATTCACTCGCTTGTGAAAAATGTCTCCATAAACAGAATGTCTCCTGTAAACATCAGTCACTCTCCTTCCCTGCTGTGCAGCATGTTTCATTTGTCACAAGGTGCAAAAAGAACCTACTGATGATAATGTCCTTTTGCTCCTCTGGAAAAGGAAACTCTTAAGCCCTTCCAGCAAAAT